>NNCF01125967.1:766856-785148 GCA_002313205.1 Laupala kohalensis | reverse complement strand
GGGGGGGGGGGGGGGGGGAGCGGGAGGAGGTAGCGCTCTGCCGGCGTGGCGGCAGCGGCGGGAGTTTGGGAGTGGGAGACGGAGCCGTCGGTGGCGAAGGAGGGACAATGCACAACCAAGGCAACCAACCAGTTGACGGGAAGAAGGCGTGTAGCGTAGAGGCAGACTCTACGTCGCTCGTTCTTACCACTCTCTCACCTCGTGGCAGTGGTGCTCAGTGCGTCGATTCCACCCCTCTCCCTTCGTACCACCCCAAGTGCAAGTGCTGATATGTGTTTCTCATAAATAAAGTGTCTAAACCGTAACCATGGGGTACGCCAGACGAAGATTTCATCGGTGCAGTTTTACGGGATATCGGAGACGGGGCTCGGTGCTCTGATCTGGTGGATGGTGGAGCGGCTAAGAGGTAAGGGGTGTGTTTGTGGGAGGGTTGCGGTTCGAACGACAGCAGACGCCGTCACCGGTGCTGCACCCTCAGGCGAAAGTTGTCTCTTTCTGGGAATGGGGCATTTGTGTCTTTGTCTGACAAGACGCGGGAGAACGGCCCGCTGGATCAGGTACATGTTGATGCAGCTGGTCCGAGGTCAATATAACGCTTTTCAGATAACGCGAGAGAGTGCCTTCGATAGATTTTGAACCTATCTTTGTCTTTGAGAATAGGCCAGGAATGTTTAAACTCCCCATTTATATTCATTAATTAAAAAGTCTTCTTATAATTGAGTTGTCACACATGTGGAGTGGCAGCTGAGAATGTGAAACAAGTTGTTCAATCCTGAATCGATGCCTATGCAGCTGCGGCTTATGACCTATGTCACGTACATGTCATAATCATAATAAAGTCATGTACGTAGTACAAATGTAAATATATTTTATTCAGTTTCTTAGTTGATATTAACATACGATTGTAGTGCATACTTTCATGTGTGATTGTTTGACAAAACACAAAAATCATACTCTTTCTTGTCAAAATCTTAGGGTGTTCGTGCTTAAAATTTCTACAAATTAAAACTTTTTATGTGTACTTGGTCTCGAAAACGCTGATAAAAAATCTTTCCTTTATACGACCAGAGAATCGTATTGTTTATCGCATGCCTTGAGACAAGTTATTTCCCCCTCTCCCAAAACACGATGTTCACCTCCGTCAAAAACCACTGGATCGAGTAAAGAAACCCATTTAAAACTCTGGTCACACCGTGATGATAGATGCGCCGTGTTTCTCACCAGTTGTTCCGTTCCGATTCGTGATGTGGTCAGAGCGTTCGTTGGCTTTGTTTACTCCGGACGCCTCGACCGTCCACGTGACGCCTGGTCGCTACCTTCGACTACCTCCAATGCCACTGCTGGATCTTTTGTCGCCATGACTAACATAGGGATGCTTGACCATGGGAATACACGTGTATTAACGTAGTATCTCATATTTTTGTTTACTTGATCAACGAACACATATCTATACTTTGCACTGTTGATATTTCTATCGTTATTATCAACGATAAATTTGAACAATTCTGTAAGGCGGTATTCTGGTTGAACTTGTGGACATGATAAGTTAAAAAAACTTTATAATTTTATTTTTATTATTTCGTAATTTGAAAAATTTTCTTCTTGATGATCGAAATTGACATTCGGTATCTTTTGACATTCTGGTATCGTTTCGATTCTTAACTTTATTGGCGCGTGTGAATAAAACCAGCAGTCTGTTATTCTGAAACATATTTGTTAATTAGTTATGTATCATTTAACAAGTCAACTGTTTCATCGCTATGCGGCCATTCCGCACAAAGCAGCAATAATTGAGTAGAATAAGCTAAACTTGCTCATGTATGAATTATTTGCAGTCTTAAATCTATTCATGAAGTAAAGGGACATTCACATATTACTTCTCGCTGTTGTGAAGTGGGGATTCATAAATTGTGATACTATGAAACATAAATATTAGGTTTCTTATTATTTTATGCGTCACATCACATGTGTTACATTCTCTTTTCCTCTACATTGATACAATATTCTTCTAGTGCTAAATTTGAACGAGGCGACCATATATTTTATTGTAGATTTTGTGTTGAATTAATGCTTTATTTCGGAGCTATTGTACAGCATGCTTTTAGATTCAGCGTGGTATACAGGCATTGACAATACCGTAACCTTTCAAGTTAATCTAAGGAGCTACTTTTGCGAGAATGCGTGTCTTAATACTTACTTAGCTAGAAACTAAATTGGGTTATCTCACTTATCCCGTTGTTAACAAAATTGAATTAGAAATCTTTTTTAAAAAATCGAATAAAAATTTATTGTCAAACAAGCAGTTACTAACTGCGTATGAGCACGTGAAGGACAATAAATTAATTTACTCTCCGGAAGCAAGCAAGGGACCATCCCATCAATTCTGAATAAAAACTTAGCTATGTGTTATAATATCAACAAGTTCGTTTGTTAAAAAAAAGCAAAAAAAAACACGTACATAATATTTTTGAAGTATAGGTTATTTGAAATATTTTGTTTAAAACTGTTAAAATAACTCTAAATTCGATATTAGTGTTGTAATAGACCGCCGACCCTAGGTAAGAGCTTAGAGAATCTTGAAATAAAATCCGCTTCTACCCGAAGGAGAAAACCGGAAAAGAAAAACTCGGGTCAAGATGAAGTTTGAGAATAATTGAACACAACCGTGCCAATCCTCGAAATTTGTTCCATATGAAGGGGAGAGTGGGATCGAGATATTGTAAACAAGTATGACAAAGAAGGAGGAATGAATGCTCTTTAAAACACTAAAGTTCCAGGGCTCAAGATATGAATGACCCCGACTCATAGTGCAATTAGAAATTCTATATCCAGATTGAAGGGATTGGTAATGAAACACAAGACAAAACTATCAGTAACAGGGAATACAAACCTATGAAATTTAAAATAATTTTATAAATGGTAAAGGAAGATTTTTTTCATTTTGCGCTTTATTGGGTGTAAAGTATGACTTTTGTTCTCGTGTTCATTTCCGTTCATGGACAAATTTTCCCATGAGTATCCGTTATAGAGAAGTTTCACCGTAGTTTGTATCAGTGAATTATTATTGGTATTTTTATTAACCCATTGTAGTCCCGGATATTTTCTCCGGTTTCTTGTGGGCAGTTTGATGGGAATGTGTGGTTATAGAACAAAATAGCCAATTATTCCGCAAGTTTTTAACGATTTTTTAAAATAAATTAATTTTATTCTTTACAACGTAGAAAATGCTCAAATATGAAGTAACACCATTGCACTATCACTATTGAAGTAACAGAAAAATATAAAAATAATTAGCTTGTTACCCAATGAATGGAAATTTTTGGAGAGTTCCCGAAATTTCTAACCTTGCTGGAAAGTCAGTCTAACGGATTTGCGATGTCAGTCAATGTACCTGTCCCGAGGGGTAGAGCTGTGGAAGGAGTGAGGTATACAGTGTTGTAGCCTTGCCACCTGANGGGGGGGGGGGGGGGGTGGGGGTAGAAACTTTCGAGTGGGGAGGGGCATTGTCCTCGGCGGTTGAACCAAATAACGAACACCCACCCAACGTCGGTTTCAAAAGCGTCCTACACGAGCAAAATCCCAGATAACATAAAAAGTTAGCTACGTGTTATAATACTAATATAATATTAACAAGTTTGTGATTTAACACCAAAAATGTATTTCACATGCACGAATTATTATCGAACTATGATTATTTTGAATATAGTGTTCATAAATCATAAGAATTGAAATTCACGTTTCATTGTTTCAATAGACGCGCCCCTAGATAAAATCCTAGAGAACATATATAAAAAAATCCGGCTCTAACCGGAGAAAAACCCGGGCCACGATAATTGGGCAGCTAGATTAGGAATATTGTGAGTCGCTTTTATTCTTGCGTATGTATTTGCGGACAGCGCTACCCCATCAACAGTGTAACGGTCTGATCCCCCACCTGCCTTTCTCACCCCTCTTCACCCACTGCTTCGTACTGCTCCCGTTGTGTAATTTCTGCTCACGAAGCGTAAAGCGATTAAAAAATACACACCGGAAGTTATACTTTTGAAGCCACACTTTTGTCTCTCTTAAGTTCTTTGTGAAGTTGCTTTAACACGTAACTTCACTACGGAGGTCTCCTTTTTCCTGAGCTTGCGGTTTGTTTGTGTTTGAAGACGCTCAAGTGATATCGGGAGCGATCTCCGCGCGTATCTCATAGATATCTCAGCTAACGATAATTCGTCACGAGATTATGGTCGTTAACACAAATATTCGGTAACTGAAATTGTATTTCCCTCGGGTTTCTGTGGAAAATAATTTTATTCGTATAAATAAATAATTTATTGTCAAAAAGGATATTAATACTTGTATTCATTTATTTATTTGATGTATTTTATTTTTTATACGACCAAACGTCTTACTCTTCCCCTTACCATATTTTTTAAAGAAAAGAGAATTTTTTCCCATTGGGGTCGTCTCCCAGTGTGTTCGTCACGAAAATTCACACTAAACAGTTGATTAAGGAAGAACGTATTCATATATTAATGTCCCGTACTATACTCGACATAAACCATCGGTGGTCGAGTGCTAGCGTCTTCGCTTCCTCTATCCCATTGGCTGAGCGGTAGAACGTGGGTTCAAACCCTGCTCGGCCGAACTAGGTGAGGTTGTCAACTGGGGTTGCCTTCACCTACTCCAGACAAATGTCGGTTCGTTACCATAAGTTCCCTGCCAACCCATCATCTCTCCTTCCCAATTCCCTTACCCAAGTACCACGGTTAGGTGGAAGAGCAGACCTCATGACCTGAACCACGCCAAAAGGCATAAAATAAATAAATACCTCTGTTAAATAATCAGTAACATTGGTCTTCCTGAATCCTCAAGGGATTGTTTCGTAATCCACATTAATTTTACAAACCACACAAATGGTAAAAATTCGTAGTATTTGTTTATTTATGTACCTTCTTTTTTCTTCTAATGTGGTATGAAGCGTTACAGGGGAGCCTGTTTAAGAACTGATGACAATTCGAAATTAATTTAAATGTTGAAGCAAATTATTTAAAAAATAGTGCATTATTATACTGTAAACATTACGCTAATTCCAGAGTCCGGAAAATTATCTTTGTAACGTTACCTCATTTTTAGCAATTGGTTAAATTTTACAGGAGAAAAAAGGAATATTTGACAAAAGTTATCTTTTAGAAACAATATATTGAAATCAGTTTAGCGCTACGAGTAGGCAATTCCTGTCGCGTTGGTCTTTTATGTTAATGGAGATTTCCCAACAACAACTTCACATCTTGTACACCTTCGCGATTGCCTTTAAAGTTCTTGCTTTGTCTTTCCGGTGCTCTTTATATCGTACGCTCTACTGACTCCGCAAACTTCTCTTGACGTTTTCAACTCCTCCCCGCTGATGCTGAGATAAATTGTAGGAGAGCACCATTTGTTGCTGTATTCTTACCTTTAAATAAGACGTTTTCACAGTTTTACATTGCTAATCCTGAATTGTCGTATTAATACACTTGCAATTACTTGTATTTGTAAATGGGAAATGTAGCTTAGTGCTATTGAAGCTTATCTACATGGAGCGATAGGAGGTAGGAGTTGGGTGGAAGGCTATTGTTAGTAGGTGGGTTTACCTGCAAATTGGCCCACGTGGAGGGGTTAGTCGAAGTACTTAGTAATAGTTAAATTTATTGATACTAGCAGGAGGTGGATAGAGGAAAAAATGTTTGCTTTTCGGTAGTCACATTAATGTGAAAAGCTATGACTTGGTGATGAGCGACAACACTACCACCTTCGCAGGGGCTACTTGTTGCGTAAATCAGAACTCTCCCAAGTAGGCGGTGCAGCCGTTGCCATGGCTGAGGCTAAGAAACTAACATGCTCGCTCGTTACCCAGACGCCTCGCAGTCCCGGAGGGGCCAGAGAAACATTTGTGGCTTTTCGCTTTAATGACCATATTTAGCTCAGACGATTGAAAAGCAAACCAGCTCTGAAGATGGAGCAATAAATGTTCCGAAACGTCAGCTAGTACCAATCGTTTGTTTTGAAGGCCAACTCGTGATACAACCAATCCTTGAAAAGCAAACCCTCCTTCTTCTATCTACCTCCCACTACTCCTAATATCACTAACCACTACTCCAACTAACATCTCCACGTGGGTCAAGTACTAAGAATTGCCCCTACCACCCAACCTCCTACATCGCATAAGCTTCAATATCACTAAGCTACATTTCCCATTTCGGGCTCGTGGATCAAGGAGAAAGAAAAGTGTATTATGAGAACAAAATGTTAATATTGGTGACGATGATGTGCAACTTTTCCACGTGTGCTATGAGACGTTTTAAGGATTAAAATGTCTAAAACGCTTAACAAATCAAAATTATGTTTCTGCTCATCTACAAATCTGTAATTATCTACATTAAATTGATATTGTTAGAGGACTCTTACTCTCTGCTCTTATTTAATTGTGAAAAAGGAACGTCAGGAAGATATTTGTTGTTGTTGTTTTTTTGATAATGGTGGGAGAGACCCATCATAATATATGGATCACAACCTGATGTGTTTGTGCGAGCGATGGGGCTGGGAGTGGGGGGCTGGCGATAATATAGAGTTCGGGATTCGGGATGAGAGAAATAATCCATCTCCGCAACTAATGAGGAATTTTTCTGAGTTCATTTTGCGAACTTAAATGATCCGTAATTTATTGCTTTTCTTGAAGATACTTTTTCCCCCAAGTTGAGATCCATCTCCTGTTCAAAAAAGGAAACTCATATCCTATGTAACTTAAGTATGGGGATGAGTTTATTGTAATGTTTGGATTACAAAAATAATAACGTTGCGTCATGCATCAACGAAAAGCGAACATGAAAACTATAATTATTCTGCTATGGAAATTGATGTATCAATAATATTCGTCCCCGAGATAATCAAAGAGAGTAACTTTCTACTAACAGCGATTGGAGGCATCGTCAATAAGATTCAAGCAAACTAACGGAGTTTTTTAAATGTCCTATGAGTTTCATCATTGAGAGAAACAAACTAGTTAGTTTAACCATCAAAATCGTGACCAAGGTGGGCAATGTTGCTAGTTGACAGGAAATGTAGCAAGACGCGGGAAAATCTCCAGTTTATGACGTCATAAACGAATCCTGTCAAAAACGTAATGGAAGTCGAAGTCAAACTATAATTTTCTAATTTCAAGGGAATTTCGTGACCTACTCGAAATTGTAAATTCTTAAAAATAAATCAATTTTCTCTTATGTACATATTTCTTCCGTGTACCCTACACATGGAGGAGATATGTGATAAATTTCTGTCAGGGTGTACAGTTGTGGAAGGCGAACGGGTGGTGTAGTGGTCAACACCCCTGCGATCAAAGCAAGAGTCCTGAAATTGTAAGTTTGAAAAAATGATTTGAATGCAGAATTGAAACCAATTTCGTAATGATTATACGGAATTGTAGTTAAAAAGCTTATGAGAGAAAGTCGAATGAGCTACCATAAAAACTCAACTGGAATTTTATATACCTAGCAGTTTGCAGCACCTGGTACATTTCGATAAATCTTGCTCAAGAGCGTGTCTCTATTTTGCTGGGTATATATTATCCTGATTAATGGAGCATTTTCCTATAGCATTACATTTATATTAATATTGAACTAACTGTAAATATTAAACAGATCATATAGAAACTAATAATTTTTCATCTTAACGTCGTCGTAACTTCGCTCCCAGTTGTGATCAGATTTACGGCTGTGTGTGTCACGTCCATCCGTGTCATGTGCGAATAACTGTGATTGCCGTAACTTGGATTCTCATGCAGTAAAACGTTAGAACATGTGGTCTTTCTCGTGTATTTGAATTGTTAATTTCCGTTTATTCACGTGTGGGTTTCTGTGTTGATTTCAAGCGCGCGCGTTTCTATTCAGTGGCAATGAAATAAAATGTAGCTTTTATCCTCACGACTCGTAATGTTGACTGCGTCTCCCCGAAAAAAGTTTGAAAAATATTTTATTGAATGAGAGTTAATTACAGGGATTGTATTTTTAAGCTCCCAGTTATTCAAACCATCCTGCAACATTTATTCGACAAATCGATCTTAGAGGGGGGGAGTGCTTGTTGCCACAAATGTTAAGTTAACTCTCAGAATCTCCTTAAAGGATTGGATAGTTTTATATTAATAGATTAATTCACTCAGTGTCGTCCAGGGAGATGAATTACCGTGGGAAGTTATGACGTCATGAACTGAAAAGTCTCCAATTCCGGAGCTTTCAAATGTCATTCATGTTTTCACCCATCAAAGAGTGGATACAGACCCAAAATAACAAATCATTTTACATGTAGTATTGTTATTTATTATTTTTCAGAAATTACGTACATTAAATCTATTAACTTAAAAATGACGGAGCATAGAGTATCTCTACGAGGTTCCTGACTTTGACGAGAGCAGTTAAGGTGACTAATGTCGAAATTTTACCGTTAAATCCACCAATGAATCGAGCTATTGGAGGACCACATTTTGTATCGTGCTCATACTATAGGACTCGTGCACTAAAATCACCCTACATACCCCAAGGCTATTTTCGCAAAACTCGAAAAATAGCATTGTTTAAACTATGTTACTAACTTCATCATCAAATACTTGACACTGTTGGTTATTAATTTCAGAAAAAAATTTAATTCATGCAAAATATTTAAGAATCATTAAAATATTTTATTATTTACAAAATAGATTGATTGTTAAAATAAGGTATTGCAAACTGCGTATGACCACGTGCAGGACAATAAACTAATTTACTTACTATACTAATAAACTAATTTACTAAACTAATATAGAAAACAAGAAGTTAGGTTTCTGATAGCAAAAAATCTGTATAATAATCGAAATTGGATATGTTTTCCTGATTTGTGCATTATAATGAGTAACGAAATGAAAAGACTAGCGTGTGCTTCTTATATAAAACTTGTCTCTCCACTAATGGTAAATTAATTTATTAATGCGTCAATTAGAGAAAGACTGATCCATTTCTAGCAATGTCAGCGCACTTTATTAGCACATCACCATGTCGCTTGGAGATCTGAGGAAGAGAAATGACTCTTGTCGTGAGGATTACGGACGGCATTAAGCTGGGACCAGCACTCGAAGTGAGTCAAATCACTGACATGTATATTTGATTTCTTTATTCTTACTGTAATTGTTGTAAAACACAACAATATGAATAATAATGATGAAAAAACATGATTTAATTTGTATTTATCACTTAATAATTTACCACAAACAGTAATCATGAACTCATTTAACTCGTTAGAAATGCACAAGAGCATGTACAAACATGGCAGCCGCGCGCACCGGTTTCGAGATTTATGCATCTCACCCCAAAGGAAAAGTAAAATATCTTTCTCAGATGTCCTAAGGTGACCTGTAGATAAAAGTGATGTAAAAATTCTACGAAAAATTTACTACAAATCAAATGAATCTTCCATCTCTTTCGTGATTTAAAAATTGGTCATTTTTTTAAAAAAATAAGTGTTTTCTCCATAAGACGCAATGTATTACGCCATCATTTGTGATTGGAATTGTTTGATTTAAATGGCCGGTGAGTTATATTTTTTAAGTTGGAATCACAGTAAGTAATTATTACTCTGTTTATTTATGCCAATATCAGTTAATTTAGTGATTTAATTCTATCTACGCGAGTACTAACCTTAAGTGTCTCCGAAGCCGGAGAACGATCGATATGTACGCGCATTTTGCACGATTTGGATGAAACGGGATCTTAGGTCGACACCCGCGTTTCCAGGAAACCCTCCTAGAGTGCGGGTAACTAACAGCTGGAGGGAGTAGGGGTTTTACGACTAAGCTTTCACCACGAAAAAAAGAAAGGTTCTCAAGTTGGTATTTCAATTACTTTTCTATCCCCAATCCCCCCCCCCCATTTGTATAAGAAGTTAGTTGGGATTGGTCATTTGCGAATTATTGAATTATCGTCTTTTACGACGTTAGAGACGTATTTCACTCACAATGTTTCGTCATCGCGCTATGACTTCGTCAGGTCATACATAAATAGCTAAGTATCCTAGTAACACGTCACGAATTAAATTACATAAGATTATAAATAAATTAAATAAAATATACTTTATTGTAAAAAAAAGCAGTAGGAAACTGCGTATGATTATGTGGGGGATTGCAAACTGTGTTACTCTCCGGAAACAAGCAAGGGACCATCCCGTCAATTCCGATCAAGGGTTCATGGGCAGTGATGGATTTAATGTTTATAAAAGAAATTATTCATCCGTTTTAAAATCCTGAAACATACGAATCCAGACTGCATCCTCGTATCATCCAGGAAACCACTTTCCACGTTATTTGGTCTTGTGATAATTGTTTTGCTGTTTACGTCTGTAATAATCCTTTTATTAAATAAACCAAAATATGTATTTCAATTTATATACTTATTTGTGAAATACGTTTCATCACGTTTGTGCGACCACAAGTCTTGGTTACCGCCCAGTTGAACTATTATGGTTCAATCTCACTCCCTTGGTGATGGTTTATGGTAATGGTAGCGTTATTTGCAGAATGACATTAAGTTTTCAGGAAAGACATATTTAGCTTACTTCTTTAAATAATTTAGACAACAGTATTTAACCCACCAAACAAATAAGTTCCACCACCAAAAGTTACGCTCTTACCCGTGGAATACCTTCATTTTAGTTTTCTGTAGGAGGTAAACGACGTTTGGAAATTAATATTTTATAGTCACGTACGTACACGTTACATCTAACCCCGCAGAATTGCCTTCAAAAATTGGTTTTGTGGGTGTATTTCCTTTCGGGGAAGTTCTAGCATTCGTAATTGAAGGACGTCTGTAATTCCTTCGTGATCCTTGAAATTGCTCTGAAGGTTAGAGTCCTGCTCGAAGAACAATTCTTGCACAGGTGGCTGAAATAACCGCCTAATTCTACTTCTGTTATTATGTTCGTCCTTGAAATTCGGCCGATATTTTCCTTACCTCTAGTGACGACCGAAATTTGTTCCCTCGGATGGTGTTTTCTTTTTCGTCGTTCCTCGTTTTTCTAGATCCATATACTCCAAGTCACGTAACTTTGCCAAGATGGCCGCCTACCACGAATTGCCAACTTAAATTACGAATTCGAGTTACATTCAAATAAATATTAACAGTAGTCACAAAAACGACGATTTGCTGTAAAGATATAAAAGTTCATGACACAAAAAACGAACACTCAAGGTAATATTTATTCCACAGAAGGAAAAGAAGGGCGCCACAAGAGCAAGTGAATTCAATTGATAGCCGATGTTGGCAATGAATTTAAGTTTTTTGAAAATTAAATGTCCTGCCAACATAACGCGAGGTGCAAATAATGACTCTTATGGACGATGACGAAGTAAAACTGTTGGCTACACTGTGCACAAGCGCTATACCAACATCAAGTCAATGAGACTGATAATAAATAAATAAATAATTTATTGTCAAGAGAGCTGTTGCGAACTGCCTAAGACCAAGTTGAGGACAAGAAAGTAATCTACTGGAACTAATATACAATAAACTAATAAACATTCCGTTCATGATGTTGTTCTGAAGTTAAATTTCTCGAAGCAAAGTAACATGACTGCGAGTATAGAAACACACGGAAACAAGTATCTCGTTCCCAATTTGTTTCGTGACTTGAGGTTTGGAGGAACCGTAGAGGATGATTATAGCTTCTGTACCTAAGGTGGAAAGAAGTACCGCGTGTGCGTTACTTGAAGCGCTTTCTTTCCAAGAAATGTTTCCAGATGGAATAAGTGCTCTGAATGCTGTTATGCCTCGTTATGAGGGACATATTTTCTCACATAGCTTGTCTCGAAACTTTTCTGAAACCTCCGTGCACATAAAAATCAAATATATACTTGAAATTAAATCACTTTTTGACATTCAGGTCTCCCATATTTTCTTGCGCTCTAGAAAACGGGGAAAAAATGTTAGACATCTTTTCTTTTATAATAAAGCAACCCAACATTACGCACAGAACACAGATTACAGTAGACTATTGTGGATTAAAATTTACTGAGAAATAAGAAACGAAGTATGTACTGTTGAGAGAAGAAACATTAAATAACAGAAAATATCAACAAAACAATAATTGAATATCAAATATGTGGTAAGTCATGAACCATGACCCGTCAGCACATGCAATGCAAATGACTCACAGCCATACGCTGTTCTTGAGCTTGACAACCATGTTACGTCATTGGGATTGAAGTCCATTAAATTTCAAGCCAATTAACATTATATTGCTTTATGTGAAGATTAAATTAATATCTTCTACCCTTTCAATGTTCAATATGTGAAACAAGACGATCCACGGAGGTAGAAAGTAAAACATTTTAAATTTCTATTGCCCATCGTTTCATCCGCAGATTTTAGACTTCGTTAGGTATCTTCTCTTTCGTATTATCGATAAAACTCGACGAAACGTCTGATAAAAATGTTGTCTTGCTTCTGGAAAATTAATATCCTCAGAGTAACCGATTCTATCAAATGCTTTTATGAGAAATCAATCTCCGTTCTCCCAGTGTAATTTTTGTTATGAAATACTTAGTTGAACCTCTGAGAATTGTGCACGTACCCAGTAGCAATGAGGCGAATTGTACTAATGAGAGAGTTTGAATACATTAAATTGTATAGAAATTATTTACGTTTGCAAATATTTGATGACAGAAGATGATATTATGAGAACCCGGTTTATTTTTTGAGGAATTGTCTAATGACATCTGACACAAATGTGTACATACTATATTAACCTTTCGCACCTATTTCTTCCGTGTACCCTACACGTGGAGAAGATATGTGACAACTTTCGGTCAGGTGAAAATTGCAACGAGCCGGGGATCGAACCCGGGTCCTGCTTTGATCGCAGGGGTGTTAACCGCTACACCACCGGTTCGCCTTCCACTACTGTACACCATTTCCACCCAGACCTAAACCCCGCAAGACCTAAGAGAGATCCCCAGACAGGAGAAAAGTTAATGGATTTCTCATTTGTACGAAGTGCTGTTACTCAAACATTCTCTACAGATCTCACGTCTCCAATTGCATTTTGAACTTCCTCATCCTGACCCGGACTTTTCTCTGCTTTTCCTTCGGGTAGAGACGGATTTTTTTTTATAAAGACTCGCTAGGGTCTTGCTTAGGGGCGGCATCTAATAAAATACTTATTCGCGAATTAAGTGTTATTTGATAGTTACGATTTATCAACAACACTTTCCGAATGATTTATAGCTTGATAATAATACGTTCTTGTGAAATGACTTTTCTGTGTTTTATTAAATACACTATTTGTTGGTATTATGTTGATACCATAACACGGTTTGAACTATTTTTTTTTTATCGTTAGGAGTTAGTTGAAATATTAAATCCGCCTATGCCTTAGCGCCCGTGATCGGAATTGATGGGGTGGTCCCTTGTTTGCTTCCGGAGAGTAAATTAGTTTATTATCCTCCACGTGGTTATACGCAGTTTTTAATTGCTTTTTTACAATAAAGTTTATATTTAGATATTATTTTTGCGTTTCATTAACCCTTTATTACGTAGATAAATGCAATACCCATTACGTATAGTACACTGTAATTCATATAATATTTATAAACCATTCCATACAACATTTTTTTCCCATACTTTCAACGTAGTCAGTATACAGTAAAATTTGTTTCTTTCCTTTCATTTTTGTACGTAGTGGACGGCGGCTCTTCATGTTATCACGGGGATGTGAACGCACTTCTACTGCAATTCCTTCTCTTCGTTACGCACCTCTACTTCTGTAATACATTCCTTATTTCGCACAATTTCTCTGCGTATTCCTAAAATTTCTCGTATTCTCCTTCTGTCTTCATTATTTTGGGACAACGTACTTAACACGTAAGTTTGAAGGTAAGATAGTGAAACAGGTGTAACGCTACCGAGTTCGTCAATGAACTTATTGTTCCTCATTTTTCAGTTACATCCGTAATAGGTGTGGATATGGGTGATTTAGTCTGTAAACGTATCTGACTATTGTTAAAGAAGAGAGTTGCTTTTCAACTAGATTGGGACTCAAGAAATTCAATTTAAACAAACAACCACCGCCGTTCAATAAATAAATATTCAAGAAAAAGAAAAGATAGTAAATGATGAACCGTAAATGACGATATACAAAAGTTCCGGGGTAAGATTACTTTTTATCCTCTTTTGTATTCTAAAAGGTTTCGTTGCTTTCCTTACCTCCGAAACATGATTCCACTCCGGAAATTGGACGAAACAGTTTGTACATATATCTTATAAAATAAAATATATTATTTACATATACGAAAGAAATGTATTAAAGATGCGATTTAACATGCTGGATTGAACAGTAAAAGATAAATCGATATGATCCAAATACAATCGAAGAAAAGTAGAAGTGATCTATAGTCTAGATGCCCTCTGAAATGTTACCAAATTTGGGTGAACTGCCAACCTACTCAATTGATTCCCCTTATGTCGTATTCTACTCGACTTAGTGATATTTTCATCTTATACGTTGTATTCACTACCACCAAACTTGACAAAATACCTCTAGGAGAGCCTGTCCTTAAAATACTCTTTCATATCATTTATAGTGTAACACTATTAACATTCTTATTTAAAAAATACATTTCTTAAATTATCCAAGAAAACTTAATTTATTGATCTACTTTCAATGAAATTCATTTTACGGTTGTCTTCTTTGTTGTTTTCATAGCGTTGGTACACCCGTAAGGTATGTGGAAGTGCTACAAAAGTTGATTTTAATATCAAACGACAATCTGAGGCAGTCAAAGTCTTAACGAGTGTGGGGTTTTTTGTTCTAAAATATTGGTGGTGGCTGCCCTGAAACACCACTCGAGTCCGACATTTGTTGTTGTTGTTTTTGTGTGTGTGTGTGTGTGACCAAACTCTCGATAACTTGTGTATCGTACTGTGTAAGTAAAGGATGATTCTGTCTTGTCGCTGTTGTAGAACCTTCCTTGTAGCTGGGAGAGTTCGAAATCTCGACCGTCATTGTGGGGTGTGAGGCGCGCGTCACGACCGCTGGTGGCGGGTGGTTGGCGGCAGTGCGGTGGGGACGGGGGAGCGAGTGAATCGTGGGCGACGAGGATGACGCCCACGAAGCTAAGCTCTGTGGGAGGATGCAGCGGTGAATCCCTGTGAATCACTTTGTGGCGGTGAAGGGATTTTTGGTATAAGCACTGCTATTTCCCTGAGATAATTCATACGCAGTGGGATTCATGTTATGTTGGTGGATCCAAATTCACAACGCGAAATATCTGGAAAAGGAAAATGTGTTTTGCCAACTTATGCGAAATAAACGAATGGTTTTAACTACTCACGGTAAACTTGTATAAATGTACTCATTGGCGGATCTAGACCGTAATCAAGGGGGGGGGGGGCTAACCGTGGAGCATTTCTGTTTTAAATCCAATTTTTAAAAATATTATCTTTAAATAAAATTCATCAAAAAATTATTAACAATCTGGTATTATTAATAACAATAACAATTATTTATTAATTTTATTAATATGGTATTATTAATTTTATTTATCTAGTACTTTTAATAAAAATAACAATCAATTATAACTAATAACAATTATTAATCTGGTTACACTGTTACATAGTATACCGTTTATCAACTTCAATTTTATTTGTTAAGAGTTCAGATCTACTGGAGGAGGGGCAATAATCCCCATAGCACCCTCTCCCACAATAGTTCCACCACTGAATGTACACACAAGAAGGTTGTTGAAAAACATGACATGCATGATATTCTTCATAATGTTGATATATTTCCTACAGACATTATGTATCTTAAACCAAATCGCACACACAAAGTGTAATAACAAGTTCTATTGCTGTGCTATTTACAAACCACACAAAACTTGTAGCGACAACACCAAGATTGCTGGGTAGTTATTTGTTTCGATCTTTTATCAATTAGAATTTTTTTTCTAATACATTTTCTCGTATCTGTTCATTTCACATTATTTGTTTCATAGTTATACTTCAGAATTTCGAATATGTTTTAATAATTACGTACTATGTTTCGAATGTGAAAATAAACTCGAGATAAAATTTCTTCGTAATTATTAAAGCTATCATCAGTTGCTATAAATGAGTATGGATGTCACGGGCAATTCAATTGGGTGCTTTGGACTCTCCAGGGAGTGGGTTGAGAGGTAGCTGTGTAGAGAACAAACGTCCAGTATTGATTTGTGAGGTTGTTGCCAATACCGAAAATCCTTTAATCCAAATTAGTACGAAACAGAGTTTATTCAGATTATTGAAAATGTAAATTGACCGGAAATTTCAGGATTATTAATTAACCATAACACGGTTCAGAAAATCCTCACTCGTGTCAAGCTTCTCGCTAATTAATATTGTTACGACTCTCATTTGTTCATTGCCACCCAAAATCAAAGCAGTGATATGTTCGGGATTTATTTACTCGCATCTTCAGAGTGCTACTATGAATTTTTTTAGCTTTATGCCTTCCCCCATCTTGTTAAATTTTTGCGCAATATTTTGTTCCTTCCATTTTGATTATGTCGTGAGAAATGTAAAGGATTTTGGGATGAGTTTATAGGACAACTTTGCGTGATTTTTTTTTTCTGTTCAATGATGATTTCAGTTGTAAATGTATTTCAGAAACTAGCTGACGACGCGGCGTTGCTCGGCAGTTTTCTTAGAGTAATCTTTAACTCAAAAAAATAAATGTATATTGTAAGATCAAAATACTTTTACTTACTGATTTGAAAACATGTACAGCATCCTAACTTTTCAAATTCATAAGAATACTAATTTAATACAAAAGTGTACTGTATACACAACACCATCTCGCGACAACGGCTTCCGAGGGATGACGCGGCTGCATCATTTCATTAAAACTCTTGTAGAATGTAAATTATTCGTCGAAATTTTACGATTTAAAGACGTTTTTTATCTTTGTTAAATACACAAAATAAATAATTCATTAAATTTAATAATTTTTTTTTCTTCTTGAATTACTCTCTTAAATTGAAGAATTTAAATACTTCTATTTTTAATAACGTTTTATTAACAATTTAGTTTACTTTATGTAGAAACGTTTCCAGGACCTTAACGAACAAAAAAAATACGCATATCCATCGTTCGAATCGTGTGTTGTGGTCTGGGGTTCGTACAAAAATCCTATACAGAAAAAATGCTTTCAGTCTTTTGCGGGTAACTTTTCCATTTTTTATCTCCCTAAAAATCTTTTGCAGACAACTACGAACGTGTTTGAAAATAGCTCAATCGGTCCAGACGTTCTCAAGTGATGCGCTTACGAACGAACAGCATTTAATTTTTTTTTATATAGATTGTCTTCAATCAAATTCGTCTCCTCCTCTTCCCCAAACGACGTGAGGTGGTATGAGAATGCGAGAGTGACCCATATCAATTAACGACTGACTCACTCATTCATTCATCAACATTAAACATATTTAAATTTATTATAGTACAGTAGTAATTATAACAAGTATAACTTATATTTATATTAAATTACAATTTGATATTAGGCCTAACCAAATAAATTATGTACATATTTATTCCGTGTACCCTACATGTGATAACTTTCAGTCAAGTGAACCCGGGTCCCTTGCTTTGATCGCAAGGGTGTTAACCGCTACACCACCGGTTCACCTTCCACAACTGTCGCCATTTTCACTTGACCAAATAAATTATATTGCTTTAAAAATGAAACTTCTGTGTGATTTGACTAACATGGAGCTCTAGTCCCACCTTAAGGTAACACTAAAGTAGTTAGAATTAAATCACAAAAATATCTTAAATCGACATAAATGAACAGAGTAGCGTGTACTTATTGTGATTTCAACTTGAGAAACATAACCTCACCGGTCATTTGCATGAAATAATTGTAGTTATAATTGATGTGGAAATACATTGCGTTTTATGGAGAAAACATTTATTTCTAAAATGAGACCAACTTTTAAATCACGAAAGTGATGGAAGATTACTTTGATTTGTAGTAAATTTTACGTATTATTTTTTGCATCACTTGTATCTATAGATCACCGGACATCCCACCTTAAGCTATTCCTAGAGAACTGCGTTGCCATCGTCGGTCGCTGACTCTCGACATTCCAGCATCCGATCGTCCCCGCTTTGTACCCCCTCGCTGCGGCTGTAGCGGCGAATAGCCGTCGCAGCAACGAGCGATAGCGCGACTCGAGTCCGATTCTCCACGCTGTGTCTGTTAGTTGCGCAGCGCCCCCCCC
>NNCF01125967.1:682122-750321 GCA_002313205.1 Laupala kohalensis | reverse complement strand
CCCCCCCCACCCCCCACCACAAGACCATAACCCTTGTTCCATTCGGTTGTCGGCGTCCGCTCGACTGCGGCGGAGGCGGTGGCGTCTCATTACGCGCTCCACAAAGACGACGTAAATACGCAGCGTGCATTCAAGGCCTCGTCAGAGTTATTACGACTCCGGACTCCGGTGACGAGAGGAGGCGGCGGACGATATCCAAGGCCGCGATTGATTGCTTCTGTGCCTTGGAACACGGACGCCAGGGTCGATGCTCCCGGTTTTCGCGAAGGTCCAAAATGCGTTTACCCGAAACTTAAGGTTTATTTTATTTATCCGAATTCTCGCTTTATGGTCAAGAACTTCTCTTTTGCATTCCAGACTATAAAAAAATATTAAATGCGGATGAAATTCATATTTGTCGTGTTTTGGAATGATATACTGGTCTAACAGGATTTTATCCTCGAGATGTAAACTTCATGAATCCGAGAAGTATGTGAGGTGAGTTGGTTTAAGTTAGTATTTTGTTGAAATAAAAACCTGTAATTATTATATTTGTCTTTTGGATTTCTTTATTAATCCACTTTGTATTCATGTGATCTCATTTTCGTCTTTTATAGTTTTTAGTACATTTTAAATTTCAGAAAATACGTTTATTATGGATTCGAAATACTAGATAGCTCGATAATTTACCATGAGTGAACGAAAAAGCCAAGAACCACCTGAAACAAATTTAACGATAAATCTTTCGTAACATTTCTTGTTATTCACTCATCTGTCTTTTACTACGTAAATGCAGGTGACAGCATTTTCGCTTCCACGATCGCGCTGAGCGGGAGAGCGTGGGTTCTAACCCTGCTCGGCCGAACTGGGTTAGGTCGTCTTCTGGGGTTGCCTTCACCTCCTCCAGACAAATGTCGGTTCGGTACCATAAGTTCCCCAGTATCCCAACATCTCTCCTTCCCAATTCCTTCTCCAATGTCCAACGGTTAGGTGGAAGAGCAGACCCCATGACCTGAACATCGGTAAAAGACATGTAATAAAAAAAATACGAGATTGCAAACAGAGTAAAATAGATCACCATAGCTCTGAAAGTTACTTCTGCAGTTTTCAACCGTGAGAAGGTCGGTTTTCCAGATTGTGCATCATATAAAAGAATAATATTCGTGGTTGCAACCGATTTCTTGTGGAAGTTGTAATCCATGTTAAGGAAACAAAATGAAATTATCTTCCACAATTTTAATAAATGTGTTGTATAACAAAATAGTCATGTTTCGGAGTGCTTTCCTGACCATGTTCTACAACAATAAACAAAATAAATACACATGAAATCTAAATAATACTATATACAATTTAAAAAGAATGAATATACCTAAACATAGAAAAGTAAAAATGCTGTAAAGTACAATCGAAAAACAACTTATCCAAGCAACATGGAACCAATATAATTTCAGATGTCTAGATTCAATCGGATTATTCAGAAAACAGTGAGAAATGAATGGAAAATGGATCTGACAATAAGGAGGAGGAGTAAGTCAGCAACTAAATCGTTGTAGAATACTAATGATGGGGAAAGCTCTCCGAAACATGTCTGTTTTGTATTAAAACATCTTTATTAAAATTGTGGTATTTTTTTTTTCTTAACATGGAAATATCGAATAGATTGTAGACGTTTCTATGGCGTAAGAACCTAAAATAACGTAACTTTACTATATTTGTTGGTGAAATTTCTCATTTCTGTCTCTATTAATATCTCGTATTGTGTCCCTAATGTTAAAGAGTAAAGTTCGAAATGTTGATATGCGATAGCGTTTTCGTTGCTTGGTTTCCACGCTATACTTTCCTACTGAGCACATTACTGATTTAAAAAAAAAAAAAAACAGAATTATTTTCTCTGTTTTCGTGGATTTCATCAAACATGAAATTATCAGATAAGTTAACAAATATGAGCAACATAATATTTTAAAAACGAATTTGGAATGGCCTTCTGTACTGACAAGGAAAGGATAATATGGAATCTGCATATCTATATTCGAGTATATTTTGTATGTCGAAAAGTGTAATTCGTTAGTCATTATTCAGTATTTGGGAGATACGTATTACATTTTCTGTCGATCTAAACAAAGATTTTAAAACAAATGTACAACAATTGATACATTTACGGTAGTAATACGCGTGTACATGACACATCGTCTAGTCATTAAATGTGTCTAGATTTATTTCACGTGAAAATGTACGTTTATCATATGTGTAATAAACACACTGTATCAATTATATTAACCCTTACTGTATATTTAAAGCGTCAAAGTTACATAAAGTTACAAAAAGTTACATCATTCATTTGGTTTCATTGACCGAGGATTGGTGAAGCATTTCTCTCATTTGACGCGTGACATTTGGTTCGACGGAGATCAATTCGTGATCAAATGCTGATTTATTGGTACCCTTGAAGGCAATAACATCATTTACATGTTCCCATGCCCAAGGTTGTTTGTTGTTTCTGTAGAACATGCCGTCTAAAAGCGCTACCAAATCGATATTTGGGTGATTCTACAGAAATGGGGAAATTTGCTGCACACAGAGGAGTCAGATTCATGAAGAAGCACTTTACGTTTTCAAGAGATCCAACGTGTGTGTACACTGAAAACAATTCAGGTTGTTGAGCAGTGAAGCAGGTTACATTACTTTCAGCCCCAAACCCACATTACCCCGCATCAACCGCTCCTACAAGAACCATCTTTACCTTGACAGGCGTGAATTAAAAAAAATGACAAAGGGATGAGACACGAAATGACAAAGGAGTGAGAAAACAATCGAAAGTAAAGTATTATCTGTGTCATGAACATTGAATCTGATGATGAGGTTAAATGACCTTTTTCATTTGTATCAATATGCTGTGCTAGTAAAAAAAATTAAAATTGAAGAAAAAAAAATTAACCCAACTGGAAAGGGTGTTTCGAACATAAATTTCCCAATGTATAAGTGGTTAATTTATGTTGTGAAAGGAAAGCTTTATATCTTAGAATTAATAAACACGTAACAATTCTTTCGTGTAGTCCATTGAATCTTCTCCAGGTTAAACAATGTTCCGCGCAGAATACATGACTCTTGAGTGATCCGAACATGTTGACGACGGTTATAAAAACGTTTACCGGAAACATTTTTATACCTCAACTTATCCTTGTATCTCGTTTCATTTTGTTTTCGTCGTCATTCGAACAAGTGCCGGCGTGGAACAAGGAGGAGGAGGGGGAGGAGAAAACGCGTATGTTGTTAGAATCCGGATGAGAAAATTGTGTGACAGAGAAGTGACGTTCCGTTCTTGCACCCACAAGGGAACGCGGATATCCCACTAGCTCTGTCGCAGTGCAAATGTTTTTGCCCGTTTCTCGTGTTCAGTGTTTGTAAAAAAAAAGTGAGGTTACGTTCCAGCTTTATGAGTCTGGAACAACCATAAGAATGTAACTCATTTAGTTACGTGTAGTTAGTTATTATGCATTTAGTTGGCTGTCCTTAGTGTCTAACTGCATTTTCCCTACCTGTACAAAATTTTAGGGCTCTAATGACCTTTGATGTCGACGAGCCATAAAGCCCCACAAAAAAAAAGTTACTGAAAAATAAATTTTAATACTGAGCGCTGTTTAAAAGAAGGATTGTTCCAGCTTCAAAAGTTGCAACAACTTTTCAATTAAACATAAAAACAAATTATTATATGGACATAAAACGTAAAAACAGCGTAAGTACAGTAATGCATTGAAGTCAGTTGATTTAAACAATTGTTTTTTGACATTCTTAATCACTATATGATCACACATCGTCTCTTTATAGATAACAAAGTGTGCAACTTTAAAATCGACTTACATTTACCATACATTTACAATCGATATTTCTAATACATAATGTTAAATTAAGTATTATTTTCTTTTTTTCACCTCGGAGTTTTTCTGTGATGAATAATATCAGAGGTGGATTGAGGCATATTCCTTGGGGCGCAAGATTTTTGGGTCACCAAAAGGAGGTAGCGGAAAAATAATAACATTTAGAAGAAAAAAAGCTTGTTTTCTAAATAAGTATTGCTTTTTTAAATGTTCGCTAGAAAATGATTTTCATTGGATCAGCACAGATTCCTTACGAATTTAAAACTAAGCTGTGTTTTTAGATAGGTTTATTCTAAGTTTTTTTAAATATTTATATTGTTATATTAATTTGTACCATATTATACAAAATAGTTAAATTAAAATATATAATTATCGCTTTATTTATTATATAAACATTTAAAATATATGTATATAAAATTCGCCTCAAAAGGCGTTATATGTACTTCTGCCTAGGGGCACCAAGCTTTTTAATCCACCTCTGAATTATATATAAAGGTAAATGCAATCATGACAAGATTTGTGAGACTAGAACATCCGCAGATTTTTAGAAAAGTTCTACAAATTGAGTCACCGTAATAAATGAAGTATTTATTTACAACATTTTTCAAAATCTCTAAGTTTTAAAATAAAATCCTTTTCCTGGGTTGTTGTGTTCTAATAAAGTGTTCGTGTATTGACGGTGGATCCGTATTGACATGGAATTATGTAATCAAATAATTCTTTCGTAAAAAGTTTTTTATTTACTTTGTAAATATTGTATGAAAGCAATAAAATATATGGAATTCAAATGAAAGCTGGTTATTGACATTTCTGTATCACGTAATAATTGGATTGCCGTTTGAACTTTAGGGATTTATAATTAATAGTTTTATATTTTAATATTTATTGTAGCAAAAATAGTGCACTAATAGCTATTCAGTATGCTGTATTGTATCGTGTGAAATCATACCAGGAAAAAAAATTTACAGACAGGTGGAAAGACATTCTTCGGAAACATCCTCTGTTAAATATTACGAAATATCTCAGAAAACAGCTATACATTCGCATTTTCTTCTCGATAATTATAATAATATCATTATTTATTTTTATTATTATTATTTTCTCAGCTTTCGCTGGAATTTTTTTATGTAGGTCCAGGTTTATGTAGCCAAGGGAAGTAGGTTCAGTCGTAAGTGCGATAAAAATCTTGCGACAATAACGCCTGTATCGAAAATTACGGTTCTACGTGTAGCTTCAAATTGATGTAAGACGAAGTTTTTCTAACAGTTCTTGGTACAACACCGGTCGCAGATAAGACTGGGGTGGGGGTGGGGGAATTCTTTCCTGTTGCCACATTGTTTTAAGTTCTTCTGCCACAGCAATATATTCGTTAACATTATCTGCGTGGGTTTTCCGAAAGTTTTTATTTAGAGGTACCTTTGTTTCCTTAAGTTTTCTGCATTTTATTTATGATCACTTTATTATTATTATTATTATTTTGCATACCGTGAATATTCCGCATCACTGAATCACTACATACGGAAACACTGACAGAATTTTGGGGAAACGTATCTCTCTTCTTTTCTTGACTGCTATATCTGGTCTGTAGTGCTCCAACCTTCTGTCTGTTATGATAGTTCTATCCCAATAAATTTCATTTATTGTTATTATTATTATTATTATTATAGTGCCCCCACCCAGGGGACTTGCATCTAGTAAGTACGTGTTTGGCGAACACGGGGCCCCGAGCTGAGTCTGGCATTACTTCCACTTACTTGTGCAGGGCTCCTTCCTTTCTCTTTTCTGACCTTCCTTGGTCACCTCTTGTTCTTATCGATCCCTACGCCATTAAGGCTAGGGTATCTTTCATTTTCCTCATTTTTTGTCCTACACCTCATTGTTTTGTCTCCCCTTATTCTTTGTCCTACACCTCATTGTTTTGTCCCCCCTCATGTTATGTCCTCTCCTCATTTTTTGTCCCCCCCTCATTTGTTTGTCAAGGTTTTTATATTTGGTTTTGAGATGTTTCGTATGTTGTAATTCAGGAGGGTTTTTAGTGGGTATGGCTGAGTTATTCGGCGAGTCCCACACGCGGGGAGAGTCATGTTGGCTCTCTTTAGTGCATAACTGCATTTTCCCCACCTGTACGAGTTTTTAGGGCTCCAATGACCTTTGATGTCGACATGAGCCCTAAAGCCCCACACAAAGAAAAAATTATATTGCCGGAGAAATTTATTAGTGAACCTTCCCAAGATTGAGGGTGAAGAGGAGATGAAGTTGCTATCTGATGCATGTATACAGTTTATTATAACGTAATGTTACCTGATTCGTGGTATTTTGATCTGTGGAAAATATTCCCAGGAAAAGTGTTGACCATGGAATCTTGAGAAAAATACGTATCGAGTGAACTAACTGCAACGTTATAAAATTCTGTTTCTGTTTCGTTCCTTCGAGATACTTTGTTGTTATCTTAATAAAAATTCGTTTTAAGTTACAGTTCTTCTCGCTAGGAGAGTTTGAATTTCAACGTCGATTCCTAAAATGAATGATACTACGTTTATTAACGTATTATTTTAATAATCTATAGTTCGATAATTATTTGTACATGTAAATTTTTTGCGTTAAATTACAAACATATTGACATTCTATTAGTATCGTAGCTAACTTTTCATCTTATCTAGGAACTTTTGCCGAAATTTTTGAATCCGCCTCTGCCTTTTAGGGCCCTTGATCGGAATTGATGGGATGGTCCCTTGCTTGCTTCCGGAGAGTAAATTATTGTCCTCCGCGTGGTCATACGCGGTTTGTACTGTTTTTTGACAATAAATTTATTATTATTATTAACTTGAATACATTAAACAATTATTTTTAATGTACTTGTATTGTGGTTTATTCGCAAACGCGCTGACAGTGATCGNTTAAACGCACATCAAAAGACTCATACAAGGCGAACATTTGCGAGAACCGTCCACACTTGGTTTACCGTATTTCGCTCAGTAGAGTGCGTGTGATCGAGATTTATTGATATTCTGGTTCTTTAACCTATAATTTGACTTTTCTTATTCTACAATTTCTTTAATATGGACTGAAATATTTATATGGGAAAAACGAAACACTATAATTTTTTTTTGAATTATATCAAATACATCTCGACCATTATTGGTATAGGAAAAAAAATATTTGACGCTATTGAGTTATTTGCGTGTTCGGACCATGTGAGGATAGCGTATTTGTGAAAACGTCAAATATTTTGCTAAATACAACGAATACGCTACACAAATACCGCAGCCCCAAGTGAAGTCCCAGGATAAGGAACAGAGACTTGGTATGAAATGGAGACACCACTTCTGCTCATCGTTGTGCAACGCGCAGCGCGGAGCCAGCGAACGAACGAACGACGACGCGTCTTGAAACCTTCCGTTGTTCGTGAGCGATTTACGAGCCGCTCATCCGGGCGTGCGCAGCGACGAGAAGCGCGTGCGTGTCGTCGAGATCAGCTCACGCGAGCGGAAATGAGCAGCGTACTTGGTTCGGGAGCCAGATACTCTTCAACTGTGGAGTGTCTTTGGCTTTATACTAAAAGTCACGATACTACACCTGAAATTATTCAACATGGCTGCCTTACACAAATTGCCAACCTCTACGAAACAAACCTTGAAACTCACTCGCGTGCAGGTAACGGTCCACAATGCCGTTCTCATCAGCTGATAATGTGAGGTTAAAGCGTCCCGCTACATCTTGCTAAAAAAAATAATAAAAAGCGTAGTCACAAAGAATGTAAGTAATATCCAAATAAATGTTAATAGTAGTCACAAAAGTGACTATTTGCTGTAAAGAAATACAAGTCAATTACACAACAAACAAAGACACAGAGTGATATTCGTTCCACACGCTCGATGCAGAAAGAATAGAATGGCGCCACAACAGCAAATGAATTGATTGTTGTCCGTCTTGCCAACAGAACGCGAGGTACCCTTATCATTACTCTTTTGGACGTTGGCGAAGTAAAAGCGTTGGCTGCATTGAGTACAGGTTCTATACCAACATCAAGCCAGTTAGACTGACAATAAATAAATAAAGATATAAATAATTTACGGTCGAGACAGCTGTTACAGATTTTGAGGACAATAAAGTAATTTATTGCAACTAATACCAATTAACTAATTATTACAGTGCATTTTCGTTCATGTATTTTTTTTTCTAAAGTGGAATTTCGCGAATCAAAGTAAGCTGACTTTTACTATAAGAGAATGGGGTGGACGATGGAGGACGCTACGAAGTCACCAAAACTACAGACAGTATTTTTTTTATAACGATGAGATAATCGAGGGTTCTTTGGATTACAATAACAAAAAATTTATTTTTACTACAATTAAGGGCTATTATATAAAGAAAGTAAATAAATAACTGAAGGCTTTATGGAGGAATACTATATATTTTGTGATACTAAGTACTCGACGTTTCGCCTTTATGTATCAGTCATCGTCACTTGACGCCTCTTCTCATGGCCTGACGACATCAGTATAAAGCCGAAACGTTGTATTCTTAATACCACAAAATATATATTATTCGTCCGTCGTAAGTCTTTAATTATTTATTTACAGTATTTTATTCTTTGCCTATACCGATATTACTCTTACTTTACAGCGATGACACTTCACTCGTCAGGAACAGGGCTGGGAAGTAACTTAACCAAAAGAATTTCAATACTGTTATTCATTACGTATCTTATTTAATTACAGTATTTAATGATTTCGTTTTAAATGCAATTTGCATTAAATTACTGAAGCATATATTATTTGTATTTAGATGTAATGAATTACATTTTTACTCTCATATACGTAGTGTACAGAAAGTTTTGTAATTGTGAAAAAATTCGAAATGGAGATTTCGACGGAAATATCCGTTTTGGTTATTCGTGATTCTGAGAAAGTTGTTTTTGGTATAACGTCCGTCTACCCGTCTATGCGCGGCGATTCTGAATAAAAGGATGAATCAATTTAATTCATATTTCGTATTCACGGTAGAATTTACTTGTTGTCGATGCACGTGCTCTATTTTTTTTTTTTACTTTAAAACAAAGCTTACTTCACATGAAGGTCAAAGTACCCTTTCGAATATTTATCAAAAACGGATTTTGCTCAAAATTTCTTTACGTATAGTACAACTAGTATGCAATGCATTCCCTTTAGCGGTATTTCACTTGAAAGTTTGGTGTAGACGCGATAATTTCTGTCTGCTACACTTACACATTAGTTTACTCTTTCAAGAAGTTTGAACAATATTTAGCTGTGTAAATGGACCAAGCAGACGTAGATTACACTTTTCGTAAACTGAAATGATAGATACGATATTGATAAAATACGTAGGAGGGCAGCAAACGCTCTGCAGATACGAAAATACATCAATTTTTGTCTACAGCAAAATTATATTTACATAACACTTCTACGATATTTTTATCACTCCTTTATGCTGCAGATGGAGAAACGTATATGAGAAAGTATGTGCGATGGTTTTGCACCACTAATTTATCTTTTGAAATATATCTTTGAGAATTGCAAGAGCTAACTTCACATACTGTCTAGAGGATACATTGGTAATACCCTCAACATACTACGGTTACTACACGCCCAATGAATTGTTTTGACCATTTAGTTATTTTTAGGCAAAGCAAAAGAATCAAAGAAAATTAATTTTATCTACCTCATGACTTCCCAAATCCGCATTTTTCTTGACACATTTATTATTGAGGCAGACACAGAAACGGATGGAAAAACGTGGAGGCAGAGCATAAAATAACCAGACTGTAGACACTCGTAGATATTTTTTCTCAGAGTGCGTCAGAAATGTTTCGTGTACAAACACTCAAAATCTTTTTCTTCTTCTGATTTTCAAATCCTCAAAGGTTTTACGTCAGAAAGTTAAGATTAGGAAAACTTATGAGGGTTGAAGATATAGGTGTGAAGTTTGTGTCTTGTTTTGAGTCATAACATTTTTCTTTAATCTCCGTGTAGCTCAACAGTTTTATATTTTCTCAACATTATTACATTATAATAAAAAAATGCATGTACACATGTTAAATTAAGTACAAGGTGTCTTAGTACGCATCTCGCGTCTCATTGACCCGCCGTCATTATTTTTTTCTTTCCGCGTGGTTTGCGGACTGCCCCAGCATCGGAACAGCAGTTGACCAATGAAGTTTATTAAATAGACTTTCAATTGTACTTGGTCTGCCACCCTATGAAATGACTTTTAAAAATTTCTGATTTCCTCGAAGCCCCCCCCCCCTCCTGGCAGACTTTCAACCCAGCGTCGCATGAGGCGCAGACCACTTTGTCGGACAATTATTATGAATACCCTTTTAACCGCACTTGGTTTGACGTCCAATGAAATGACTTCTTTTTTCTCGTTTGCTATGTTTATAGCGTCACAACACTTGTATCTAGTGGTACTAGACCGACAGACCAATCAAATCCTCTTAGTTTAGGCTTATTCAGTGTCGGATTTATGGGGGGCTAATAGTGCTTTAGAACCTCCCCCCCCCCTTCGCCGGATCCGAACTCTTAATAAAAGTTGATAAATGGCTTTGACTTTGTAAAAGTGTTACCAGATTAATAATTGTTTTTAGTTGTTATTGTTATTATGAAACCTACCATATTAACAAAATTAATAATATCATATTAATAATACCGTATTAATAACTTTAATAAATAATTGTTGTTATTAATAACACCAGATAGTTAATAGTTAATGATTATTTGATGCATTTCATTTAAGGTAATATTTATAATTTGTATTGTAAAACCATAATTTTTAAACGAAAATTCTCCCCGGTTAACCCCCCTCCTTGATTAGGGTCTAGATCCGCCACTGGGCCGACTCATAACGCGTCTAATGAAACGTCAGCCAATTTTTTTGTGACACTGCCTCTCGGACTCTTAACTCGAGTATCACTCAAGTCTTACTCAAAAGTAAGTGAAGTAACGATTCAGAATCCCAGAATCGCCCTCAAGTAAGATTTGAGAGCGTGTGCGCCTCAACTAACGACTCTGAATCCTAACCTTAAAGTGAAGTGAGAATCTGGTTGTTTCCCGCTAGTTGACGGAATGAAACATTGCACGCCCCGACGCCTTGTGTTCCCTGTAGGTTCGACGCTGATAAATGGCGCTCATGTTCACAACACGGCGAAGGGCGAGAGTAATTGTTGGGGAGAGCGGAAAAGGGATGGATAGACGATGACGCAAAAGCAGCGGTTGTGCTGGTCTCGCAGAACCCTAAGGAAAACAACATTTCAGAAAACTTGCGGAATAAAGCGATTTTTTAAAGTTAATTATTAGCTATCNCTGTCTCTTATACACATCTAGATGTGTATAAGAGACAGATATATATATATAGTGGGGCTTTACGGCTCATGTCGACATCGAGGTCATTAGAGCCCTTAAAACTTGTACAGCAAGGGAAAATGCAGTTACGCACTAGGGAGAGCCAACATGACTCTCCTCGCGTGTGGGACTCGCCGAATGACTCAACCATTCTCACTAAAAACCCTCCTGAATTACAACTCAAAACTCGAATATCAACATATCTCATTAAAAAAAGAAGGAAGAGGAAAATGAAAGATACCCTAGCCCTAATAGCGTCGTGATCGAAAAGAACAAAGAAGTGACAAAGGAAGGTCAGGAAAGAGAAAGGAAGGAGCCCAGCACAAGTAAGTGGAAGTAATGTCAGACTGAGCTCGGGGTCCCGTGTTCGCCAAACACGTACTATAGAAGTACTGTATTGAGTAATATGTCAGGATACAAAAGGAAACACCACTTCATACTTTACAATGTTTAGCACATATTCTGTCCATCCTCAGGCCTAAAATTCAAGATACAAAAAATATATTTACAATCTTTAACAGGATGGAGGATAAGGTAAAAAAGATAGAATGATGGATAAAATATATCCTATACTGTGGCGACTTGTGTAATGGTGTTTTCTTTTGTATCCTCACCTATTTCTCAAGATAGTTCTCCTTTCATATGGGATAGTTCTTCACGTTCTTGGTCCATTAAAACGAACGAAGAGACAGACAGTTAACAAATAGTGAAGAGTAAGATAACATCTTCGAAGAATATTTTAACAACTCGTGGAATATAAAGGAATCGACTTTCGATGGTCGGGTGATGTTGAGGCATTGATCACAAGTTTCGAAACGATCGTTTGTGGTCAATAAATAGGAAAGAAAAAAGTCACGGAATGTAGAAAGATGGATACATATTAAATACGGAATTAGCTTTTATGTACTTCCAGATCATTTCTTGACAGAGTTTATGTGTGGTATTTATTAATTCGGTATAGTATTGTAATATTTATGGTATACATAAATTGAAAAAAAAATGATCGATCAAAACTGCGTATAAACTCACCAACGTTTTCGTAATTTTTTTTTTATAACAATGAAATTATTTTTAAAATATATTTACCAAACCGTGTAAACTGGCGTGCTATTGAAATTACCTATATGAGGCGATAGGTAGGAGGTGGGTGGCAAGAGTATTGTTAGTAGGTGGACCGGTTACCTGGGTTTAACTACAACTTGGCCCTACTACAACTACTGTAGATTCATTACAACTGGGTTAACTACTAGTAGGAGTAGTTATAGTAAGTGTTGGTGATAATGGGAGTAGGAGGAGGTGGAGAGAAGAAGGAAGGTTCAGTTTTCAGTAGCCACAGCTATACGCACTGGGACATTAATGTGAAAAGCTACGAACAACGTCTTGATAGAGCAATAGTATTACCAATGCAATAAAACTGTGCTACTAAATAACAAAGTAGGTCTACCACTGTGGGACCTGTGAAGAGTACAGTCTCTGACTTACTTGCTCCACCGATCCAATAATTATTCTCTCGCCCGTTCTCTGCTCTCCCGTTGAGCCCATTAACCACTAATTTAAATCGAAATGAAATGTAATTTTATTTATGAAGATATCGGCAATATTTTTGTTTTTGAAATGTTGAAAAAAAAATGAATTATGACACCAAGCACGTAATTACATCAAAGGATCAGATAAAATATTAACCTCAAAATAAATGGTGATTCATATTTTATCGCTTATTCGCTTCCAGCGTGGTATCATTTTTATAATTTTTTTACGCAAATTTAAAAGTATCAGAATATCTTCGATAGGTTTGTAAATATTTAAACTGTATTTATAAATTTACTTTCACAAATTAAAAACATATACACGACATTTCCTCAACGACGAGAGGGAAATCGCTTTCGCATAGCACGTGTTTTGGGTGATCGGTGTTCAGATGGCGTTTTTTCGATCACAGAATTAATTACATTAATAATTTGAATGTGTGAGATGCCTCTTTTTCTAGAACGAAATTGATTTAAAAAAATTCTGGACTTGTCGGAGTCGCAAAGTTGAGTAAAATATGCTCTATTTTTTATGTCCGTGATAACATTGCGACGGATGACGCATTGCAACCTCAATCGACATGTGTGACTGCCGTTACTAATGGAGGTATAGTAGAGGCTGGCTTCACGCAAGCAACGCATGACGTGCCAATTATCGGAGATTTTGTTCGCAGCTGCGTCGGATTTGCGACGCGAAACGCAGCATAACACAACTCTAACCAAACTAAATGACTAGTGGAGGATAACCATAATACCTTCTTTCTCCTATATAGGTTTCGAAATCTGCATTAAGTGCGTCAATAAATGTAGCTGCCAAATATGACGTTAAGGGAACTCTAAAATCTCAGAATTTAGTATCAAATGGTATAAATCAGTGGTGTCCAAACTTTTAAACTTGAGAAACGAACTGAAATATTTTACACAGGGGCCCCGAGTCCATATATTGTAATGTAACAACTATGTATTATTAGATAAATGTTACTATTCTTCTATTATTTTTATATATTTATTGGAAATTATGTTTGACTCACAATTTTAATGTCAACTAAACAGTTAATTCTCAAAATGAATATCGTAAAAATATTTTAAACAAACATTTTAATAAAATTGTTACGAAACTTGAGAGTGAATACAATTTTGAAAAAAGTAAATAATTTGTCGAGGTTTTTTAAACGCGTCGTTCTTTGACTTACTGTTGATGCGAAATGTGTAAATTGCTTTTTTTCGTTATTATTCCTCTTTGGTTGAACATTGATACTCCAGTATTGTATTTAAGTACTCATTATCACAAAATGTCTTTAAGTGTCATTACCTAGTTTAACTTATCTTAGTCCGCGGGTCATTTAATATGAACACTTGAACGCGATATGTTGGTTCTCTTCAACAAATTTATAATATTTCAACCAGAAAAAATTAAGTGGTATATCTCTTTTTTTGTTGTTGTATGTATAATATTTAGAATAGTAATACAATGTTTTCATATTGTTGTGTGTGGCGGAGTATCTCCAAACACAATTTTCTCTTGTCGGACATGTCAGGTAAAATATTCTCATTAATTCTTACAGCGTAGACTTATAACACTTAATTTGAGCTCCCCAACGTTTAATAAAAGAAATTGATGTAAAATGTACCAGAATTCGGGGGCTGAAGAAAAAGGTATAATTCATTCTCGCTCATCGCCGACTTCTTGACTCTCACCGCTGTCAACATAAATATTTTTTTTGTTTTGTTTCGAAGTGCAGTAGAAAACACTCTTTCTTCCGAAGTTGTCTTTTCAGTTGTTAGCAGTTGCTTACAAAACAAAATCGAAGATATTAAAGAAGTGGCATGTCTATTTTCCTTGTGGGCTGTTGGATTATGACATGAAGGTACGCATCAACATACACTAAGTGCTTCCATCTCGGAGGGGGTGCGATCCAAATCCTTTGGATTACGGGTCTCAAGTGGATTGTTACCTGAGTGCACTGCAGGAGACTCGGATACTATCAGCCCTTTGGCATTTCCACACATGATGCGGTATACACACTTTTTTATATTGTTGTATTTGTACATCGGAAATGTAGCGTGCTATTGAAGCTTATGTACATGTAGCGATGGGAATCAGGAGTTGAGTGGTAGGTCATTGTTAGTAGGTAGGCCGGTTAGTTGGATTGACCAACAATTGGCCCATGTGGAGGGGTTAGAAATAGTTAGAGTTATTGATACTAGGAGAAGCTGGATAGAGGAAGGAAGGTTTTGATTTTCAGTGGTCACCGCTATATGAACTGGGGTATTAATGTGAAAAGCTACAAATATTCTAGCCCCATCGGGAATCGAACCCTGGATAACTTGGTGAAACCGATGGCCGTGATTCGGACATTGCGTTGTCCCATACACACGGAAAGCTTTCGCTCCTCGGGTTTATTACCTGGTGCTACTTATCACATCCTCAAGCTTTTTACTTTCTCATATACATGGTGTATAGAAAGTTTCGTAATCGTGAAAAATATCGAAAGCGAGATTTCGGCGGAAATATCCGTTTTGGTTATCACTGATTCACAAAAAGTGGTTTCTGACATAACGACTGTCCGTCTGTACGCAGCGATTCTGGGTAAATGAATGAATATATTTAATTCATATTTCGTATTTAGGGTAGAATTTACTTGTTGTTGATGCACGTACTCTATTTTTTTTTACTTTAAAGCAAAGGGTACTTCACATGAAGGTCGAAGTACTCTTTCGAATATTTCTCAAAAACGGTTCCAAAGATTTTGCTTAAATTTTCTGGACGTAAAGTACAATTATTATGTATTACATCCGCATTAGCGATATTTCGTTTGAAAGTTTAGTATAGAAGCAGTAAAATAATTTCTGCTTGCTACACTTACGTATTAGTTTACTGCCTCACGAAGCTTGAGTAGTATTTAGCAGTGTAAGTGGATTAATCAGACGTAGAATACACTTTTCGTAAACTGAAATGAATGATATGATAATGATAAAACAAATAGGAGAACAGCAGATACGAAAATACAACAATTTCTATCTACAACGAAACTACATTTACATAACACTTTCCCGATATTTTTGTCGCTCTACGCTGCAGTCGCAGAAGCGTATATGAGTGCAGTGATTTTGTACCACTAGTAATTTTTGCTTTGCAACTATATTGAACAGAATTTCAGGTTTTTTAGCAACTGAGTGGAGCAGCTTTTTTATGAATTCTTCGTGAACCAACACCCCGCGTTAGCCCTGTCTAAGCGGCACCAAGATTTGCGTCTGTCAGTCACGAACAATTACTAAGACATATTAAATATAGGAAATAAATTTTATAAGTTTTATTCGGATACAAATGTTAGTTTTGTCATCTACTCAATGCATCGAGGAAATCGGGGTTTCTGCAAAATTAGTGTGCAGGAAATGATTCATTGTAGAATATAATTGTTATACTTGAACTAATTTTTCTCAAATGTTTTATTTGTAAATCTATAAAATGACGAATTATAAAATATTATAGTTCTTATCAAGCTCCGTGTTGGTGTCCTATAGTCACAAAACTTTGACCGAGAGAGGGCTAGTGAGGGTGCACTTAGAATTCTTAGAAGGACGAACGTTTCTCAGCAGTCACCAGATATTGTCTGATATAAGTGGCAATGGATTCTAAAAAATCTAAATACTCTATATCTCAGCAATATTTTAGTTTCTTTACAGCCCTATCGGTGGTATACTTTGCGCAGTAAATGAGTTCTTTAAGTGTCTGAATATATCGAGAAGTACCGTTTCACACACTGAAGTAATTCCGTTTAATTTATGTTCAGAAATATTGAACATCCTGTAAAACGAGATATTTCGCAGATAGCGTGAAAGCGTATACGATAATGTTGATTATTCGAATACTTAGTGCAATACAAGGATATTTACGATCATTTTTACGACTTCCGTGTAAACAAGAGTAGACGTGAAGGACGAATAAAAAATGAGGAGTATATTATGCAAAGGTCGAACAGAGGGCGGCATTTTAGGGGAAAATTAAATTCTAAAAAAGCGTACGATTTTTCTCGTCTTGAGTGCACGATTTTATTACATTCTCTCTTTCTGTAAATTTGCAACTGGTTTTTCACTATAAATTTGTTTATTTATTTGATTTATAATTATTAAGCAGAAAGTGTTAACAATAATGTTTTGTAAGTTTGGATATTATAGCTTTTACACTATTTTGTTGCTTTTACTTAATTTAATGTTGTACATGTCACAAGAAAAAGTCTCTTAATTGTATTTTGAGATCGTTTTAAATTCAATGTAGTTTTTTTTTTCAATAAAAACAGTGCCATAACAAGTATGAAAATTTTAACCATTTTTTAAAAAGGTTATTATTATTATTTTTCCAATTTTCTAATTTTTTAGGTGTCAGTCTCCTATACGTCGAAGACTTTTATTATCTTTTAAAAGTTTGGAAACACAGAAAATATTTTCAAAATTACCGTTATAAATTTCGTATCTTCGACATGTGAAAATGTGACTCCAACTTTTTCACTCAATTTTGTTATTAAATTTTATTCTGTATTTCTGATGTATCTGACATGAATTTTAAAGTCATAAAGACTATCTCTTAGGGGAGAATGTACGCTTAAAATACGTTTAAAATTTTTCTTTAGATGAGTGTTATTTTTCCTATTAGTCATATTTGAGTGAAAAGACTATGTATAAAACGTAGAAGACTGAGTGAAATGAATAAAAGTATTTGTTCTGGAGATCTCGAGTCGTGGGGGAACGTTTGAAGTACTCCACAAGAACCGCAGAGAGGTGGTGAAAGCACCTCACCTCGGCGCTTTTCCGTTTCGGGTTTCGTATCTGTGTAGTGTAGCACCAAGAGATAATCGTGCCGAAGAGCGTCGACACGGGGGTTATTTCCTCTTGTATAGGATTTCAAGGAACGGCGACACGTCGCATCTACCAGAACAACACTGTCGTATATTTCGAAGAGATTTTTGTGGGAAGCGAAAGAAAACTTTCGATACGCGAGACGAGTGAAGTATTTTGTTGTTAAAGTATCATTTATCCGAAAATAAGGTACATTGATAGGTGTAGATGTATTCAGTAGCGAATCTAGACCGTAATCAAGGAAGGGGCTAACCGGGTACCATTTTTGTTTAAAATTTATGGTTTTACAGCAAATTTTATAAATATTACCTTAAATATATTGCATCAAAAAAATAATTAACAATTGGTATTATTTACAATTATAACAATTACTAATCTGGTAACACTTATATGGCATTTATCAACTTCAATTTTATCTGGTACGAGTTCAGGTCCAACGGAGGGGGCCATAGCCCCCGTAGCCATCCCCCCTCCCCCCCATGCCGTAGATCCCACACTGGATATATGGCAGGGGTGTATCGAGGATTTTCGGAGGGTACCATAAAGGGAATTTCCGGGCCATAAATTTTTTTAAAATGAACTTCTCAAAACTGCAATTATTTCTCTACATAAATAACGTATTAACTTAAATTGCTGTTTTTATTAACAATCCTTGAAAGTTACGTTTTCGAATTATTTGTGTATTTAGCCGTTCCTTCCAAGGAACCTGTTTACTACTTAACTCAATATACTTTCAACTTTAATAAGTCTCACGAAATTGTAACGTTTCTAAAACTATATATCACGTATGAAATTATACTAATGAAGTGGTATTACACAAGAGGACGAAAGTGTAATATTGAAATGTAACGTCGATATTGAAAATCAGGATTATGATTTTTACCAAACGCGCGGGTAGAGAAAGATAAAACAGCTTAAACGCCCGAAAATGTTAGTGTTTTCCGGAATGAAAAACTCTTTTGACTCAATGGTCAATGTGCTGTAATCGACAAATTTTCGGGATCATTCATGGGTGAAGAATAATATTATTACACATTTGATGACAACACCAATAAAATATCATTAATTTATTGTGCTAATAAAGTTCCATTATTCCAATTACAAATTGTTTAATTTTTAATTTATGATTTAAAATTATTTGTCCATTCCAGATTTTATGTAGATACTTTTTATGAGATTAGTGACTCGGTATCTGTGTGCTAGAAACAGTGAAATATGGTAGCCCTAAGCTCGTGTTCAGTTGCGGATGTAGTGGGGGGTGGCGCTAAGGGCGCAGTAGCCCCCTCCCCCCATTGGTCCCGAATAAATTTGACAGATAAAATTCAAGTTGATAAACTTTCTTTTTGAGTGTTACCGGATTAATTATTGTTATTAATTAGAATTATTATCGTTATTATTGTTATTAATTATTATCGTTATTAATAATACATATCAATGCAATTAATACCGTTTGAATGAAATTAAGAATACCATATTAATGACTTTAATAAATAATTGTTATTAATAAAACAATATTGATAATTGTTAATAATTAATTTGATGCATTTTATTTAAAGGTAATATTTATAAATTAGTTTATTGTCCTCCACGTGGTCATAAGCAGTTTGTAACTGCTTTTTTGACAATAAATGTTTATTTATTTATGTATAAAATTTGTGTTGTAAAACCATAATTTTTAAACAAGAATGTTCCCCGGTTAATTACGGTCTAGATCCGCCACAGCTCAAGTTTCCATGAAGGAATGGAGAAATGTAGGAATCTATAAAAGCAAAGTAAATCATATATTTGTCCTATGAAGTCGTCTTTTTAGTTTGTCTCGGTACTTTCAATGGGCATTGTAATTTTCTTTTGCAGTTAAGAAAGCTTCTTTCTAATATTATTATTATTATTATATTTATCGCTTTTGGGGAAGTCTTGTGCCCCCTGTGCTTCACCACTATGTATGAGTAGTCACAAGTTCGTAGTTGAGGAACGTCATCTCAATGTTGTAGTCGATTGGGACGTCGCTGACTTCTCTTTATATCTCTGCGCAACAAAGAAGAACTGCGATGCGCGCAAACATACACATCCCTTGTTTTACCTCACTAATACGTCCGCTACAAGATATAAATAAATAAATTTATTGTCAAAAAAGCAGTACAAACTTCGTATGACGACGTGGAAGACAATAAACTAATTTACTCTCCGGAAACAAGCAAGGGACCATCCCATCAATTGACGGATTTAATATTTATAAAGGAAATTATATATAATAAATACATACTATTTTCCCTTTATTAATCAAAATAAATTGTGGATATTAGAGCAGTAAAAATTCGAGATTATTAAAAAAAAGTATTAATGACATTCACTCCAAAGGAAAATCCGCCACTGCCCGGAGGAAAACCGGAGTAAAACCCGGGCCAAGGTTGTGTACAGTCAGAAATGAACTATTAATAAACAAAGGGAGCAAAATCACTACATGTACTGTCCATTACAAGTTTTTTTTAGCGAAGTGAAGCTTTAAAAACGAGAAGCAGCAAGTCCCGAACCGTTAGTATGTGTACTTTACTCTTAGTACCGTTTTAAGTATAGTGAACCGAGTAGTTAGTAGCTTTACATTCTAGAACGATAAAATTGCATCGCAGAAAAAGTTACATGACTTGCTGTTAAAGTAATTGAGTCACATCTTTACGAACATGAAACACCTTCTACAATTTTTATCACCTGAATCTCAATCATGTTCCCATTCAATGGAGGTACCAACCATCAAGGTGGAACGATTGAATATTAGTATTGGCGGGACAAAAAAGATGCACTTAAGTAGGAAAGAAAATATGGGAAACTAGAGTTGCGAAACTACATTAGATACATTTAAATATGAAAGTCAATATTATTCTGTGTAGATTGAATCATAGAAATGAACTAAAATTGACGTGAATACGGATATACATCTAATACGACAATTAATATTCGTAACGGGGGTCCGAGTACAAATGATAAGGTTCAAGCAGAAATGAAGGAACTGAAAACTAGTATTATCTATTCTCAAAATTTTAAGCGCCTTACACAACTTCTCTTAGGTTTGAGAACATTTTTAAAAAAATACCAATACACTGGACGTTTCCACTTTTCTTGTGTGTGCAAGGAGCATTCAAAAGAAAATAACAGAATATTGAAGCAAAATACAAGAATAAAGAAATACAATTACATGGATATACAAAAGAACATTACAATTTTTTTGAGGACAAAATAAAGCACTAAATATATAAACAAACGTAATAATATCTAGAAGTGTGTGAGGTTTCCCGTCACCCCCACTGGGGTCCTCCTCTGAAAGGACAGTGTCCGCGATCTCTGTCATTTATTTGTATATTTTTATATAAATTCATTGCTTTTTTCTTCATTAATGAATGGTTATAATTAAGTAATTAGTTCTCTCATAGAGGCGGTAGAAGATCTTTTGGGAATCTGAAGCGAATTCTAATAAAAGATCGGTCTACAGTTTTGCGAAGTTTGCAGATAGACGTGCACGGGGTCGAGGAGATATGTGTAGACAGTTTTGCAATATGGTCTGGTATTCGAGGGACAGAAAGTTCGCGGTGTAGCTGAGCGTTTGTGATGTACCAAGGAGCGTTTACTATAGTTCGGAGGAGTTTGTTTTCAAATGTTTGTAAGGGTTTGAGAGTGGTGTAGGCAGTGGAGCTCTGTGGGGAAGGGGACGAAATGCCGACAGGTCTGCAACCCCTATTGAAGGCAGCGAATCCACGGGGGTCACGAACAAATTATAGCCAAGGTTTTAATACGTAGAAAACAAAAACCATCATATGGTAAAAAATTAATATAATATAATTTTTCTTAAATTCATATAATATCAATTAAAAGTTTCTTCACGCGTTACTCTATGTGTCGGAAACACAAAAACGCAAATTTCTTGCAAGTGATAAAAGACAGTTCTTGTATTGACGTTCTAACCCAACCACAGACGTAAATCACTTTTTACAGAAGAAGGGCGTTGCACAAGAAATGAATATTTTTATTAACATCAGGAACAGGCTCTTGAGACGATGTCTATTGAAATAAACATATTTATGTGTAACTTCATTTCAAGTACCTTCTCCTGATACTATTATTTTGAAGGTCAAGAAAAAACTGCGATGTTCGATATTTTTAATGCTTGTGTGTACACTTCATGCGCGCATGGTTACAGACAAGTTAGGTCTTACCTGCACAAGAAATAATAGTGATGAAATTAGAAAGTGAAAAAGGATTAGGACCAAGATGAAATATAGATTGCTAACAAGAACAAGTTGTTTAATAACACATGCTACGATAATTGATGAAGAATAATGATACAATACTGGTTTCCAAGACAGTATGATGAGATGAGAAAACCTTGGAAGATCAGCTTTGTTGTGGCAGATGCAGAAAGTCGGTGTTGATCCGAAAATCCATTTTGAAATACTCGTGTCTTCTGTAGCGTTGTAAAAGGCTTGAGCTGTAGAAATTGTCGACTTGGTGTCAACCCACGATGAGAAGTGATGAGTAGCGATGTGAGGAGTTGGAACGGAAGGACACATGTGTCCTTTAAGAATGTTGTAAGCGTGGTCGTGAGTGCCTTCTTTAACGTAGATGCGAAGGCTTGAGCTTACGAGAATATTGGCCAGTTGCCGATCCACGAAGATAATGAGATGAAGAGATGTGAAGTGTTCTAATGATTAGGCGCATGTGCTCTTATCTCACGTTTTTTGGCGCGCGGCTGGAGGCATGTTCGATCAGTTCAGTCGATGGTATGACGTCATAACTGGCCCAGCTATCGATTGTTCATCCGTGTCGTAAGGAATGATGAAATTTCTGTACTCGTGCAAATTGAGCAGTGAAGGTTCATGATTTGAATATATAGTCGGCAAGGGAACTTGTAATTAATGGGTTAGATTATATCATGTCCAATGATTTCCTATCATGTCCAATGATTTCCTCTAATAAGTCCGTGGCAAGAAATTCGAATAAGCCTATGGCATTAGAGGAAATTTTCCTGAGATAGCCAACAATTAAGATGAGTCACTCAAGTCATCCAAAGAGGGTGTGTTCCACAGATGACTCACTTGCCAAGAAAGGATAAGATGAGAAAAATGTCTGTACAACGCCCGTCGGTATTTAAAACTGATAGCTTAACCCGACCAGTGGCGCAGATGGTAGTGTTGTCACTCATCACCAAGCTATCCCGATGGGGCCAGAAAATTTGTAGATTTTCACAGTTATGTCGCAGGCCATATAGCTGTGATTACTGCAAAGCAAACCTTATTATTAATAATACATAATTATTATTGGTTCTAATTGTTATCTGATAACATTTTTACAAAGTATGTCATTTATCAACTTAAATTTTATCTGTCAAGAGTTCAGGTCTAAATTACTCTCCGGAAGCAAACAAGGGCTACATAGAGGAACGGGCACAATCGGCCAAATACTTAAGCTGTGTAGAGCAGAATGAGATGGTTCTTAAAAAATGAATTTTTGAAATATGAACGGGGCACCCTCTCATTTAGTTTTGTCTTAAAATAATTCTTCCATAAAAATATCAGAATTTAAAAGTATATTTTAGAGATACTTTCGGTCAGGTGAAAATGGCGACGAGCCGGGAATCGAACACGGGACGCCTGCTTTGATCGCGGAGGTGTTAACCACTACACCACCCGTTGGCCTTCGCAACTGTACACCATTTCCACCCAGACCAGGGTTCGAGTCCAGGCTGGTCGCCATTTTCCCCTGACCGAAAGTTATCACATATCTCCTCCACGTGTAGGGTACACGGAAGAAATATGGATATATTTTAGAGGTTACTACCAAGCGAATTTTGACGGTATACCCCTCCATTGTGTTTTATGTCTTTAAAAAAGTCTTCTATAAAAACTTCAGATTTTAAAAATATTTTTTTGGAGTCACTTGAAAATTATTTGAAATAATGAAATTTTATAAGAGTATAATTAAATAATAAATGTTAAAAATCGGAAATCTATATAAAAATCTTTTTTTGAAATAAATTAAAATGGATGGGTGTCCAGATTTGAAATTTTTTTTTTTTAGAATTACTTTAGTGCAAAGGTTGAGTACATTAATTCGAAAACCTGCTCCAATCTCCTTTTGGTATACAACAGAACGCGTAGCGTGATGTATTCGATGTAGAGGCGTTTGTTGAGCTTTCACTAGATCGCAGCGTTCCGTGCGATATTGTACTTTCCCCGTCGCTGCATCACGACTGCGTCGTCTGCCTAGCTGCTCCACCACACGTCGAGGCGAGCGAGACGTCTGTGAGAAGTCGGCCGCCGCTGCGGGCATTGTTGCTCGCTCGTCTGCGTGTTCGAATGCGCGCATCGATAGATGACTAGGAGAAAATGTGCTTTCCATCTCTGTTTACGTATTCAGTTCACAGTTAGCCCTTTCTCTGAATTCCCTCACAACTTGGAATCCAGCTACCTGGCTTTTCCTCACGGATACTTCGCTTTTACTAAAATATAGAGGGCCTATAGATAAGGGCTTACAGATAGGAGCCCACGCAAAAATCGCCGACGTATATCGACGTCGTATCTCCCGGGATTTGAAGTTGAGAAATCGTCGTTATGTGACGTCGCGACGACAGTAATAAACTACGTTGTTTCGACGTCGAGATCGAAATTATTATTATTATTATACTTCATTAATACATCTCAGCTTCTGCTGGTATAAATAAGGTACGGATACAAATCAAGCACACTTATTTACACTTGGCTAAAGAATTTACGCACTATTCGTGTCGTATTCAAAATAGCTGCCTTCTGGAGAAGAATATACTCTTCTCTCTTTATACCGAGGATCTTGAGACTCTCATGTAGGGCTTTAGGGATCACACCAGTTGTCGACAACACAATTGGTACAACATATACCTTACTAAGCTTCCACATCTTTTGAATTTCGTCACTTAAATCAGCATATTTCCGTTTCTTCTCAGCTATTGTGTTTTGGATGTTGTGCGTATTAGGTACCGCAATGTCAATGAGATATGCAATTTTCAATTCCTTATCGCGCAGAACAATATCAGGTCTTTTATTAGGGATACATCTATCAGTTATAATTGACCTGTCATAGTATAAAGATACCTTGTTGGAATCTAACACAGGGGTTACTTCATATTTATAATAAGGCGTTTTATCCTTCAGAAGTTTTGAATTTAACGCTATTTCTTGGTGGATAATAGCTACAATTTGATCATGACGATGTAAATACTCTGATTGACACAGGGTACTACAAGCGGACATAATATGCTGGATGGTTTCTGCTTTATCATTACATTTCCTGCATCTGTCGTCTTTCACACTAGGGTCCTTAATAATGTGTTTCAGGTAATTCTTGGTGTTAATAACTTGATCTTGGATGGTTATAAAGAAACCTTCAGTCTCAGGAAAGAGTTACCCACATCTCAACCATGCGTTCGACGCTTCTTTGTCGACTTATGTTTGGTCAAGGTCATGAGGGTGCCTTCCATGAAGAGCCATGCTTCGCCATCGATTATGTTTTTCATTTCTGCTTTGGATATGGCTATCCACATTATTTTGAAAAGGGTCAATTGATAGGTTTAAAGGCGTCAGTTTAAGATCTGCTTGACTTACACTTGGGTGCAGAGTTGACACTAGTTTCTTAAGTTGGAAATTATTATTATTATTATAGCATATTATTATTATTATGGGGATCTCCGCTCCCGTTAATTGTAGCCCATTTCTCTTTGGATGGTGTTCGCAATTACGACGTTCCGTTTTTCACTGCCATCTGGTAGTGGACGTTGGAACTCTACTTGGGTGCATTTTTCGCCGAGAATTAATTTTGCCGAGAACATCCTATCTTTTACTTGTTCACAGAGATTACTATTTTCCGTGTTTACTATTCGTGGTACCAATTGTAAGACGGAATATACACTTACAAGACTATAAAATTTAGCCCTTATCCTCATGTTTCAGTATCTCAGTGCTAGCGTGCTCGCCATGAAAAGGGAAGGAGTCGGGCTTTGTAAAAACGGAGGTTGTAAAACAACGTTCTTGTAGGAATGAGTGTTACAAGTCATAGGATTTGATTTGACAAGGCAAGACGATGATGCTTAATACCCATAAAAGTTGTAATAAAAATTATAATTCATCATTTTCAACAAAGTCGCGTGACTACGTAGTTTTGGCGTCGAATAACCTTCTCTCTTTACGCCGTTCTCGGACGTTGAAACGACGTCGTTACGTGACGTTACGCGTTGGCAACATCATCAGGACGTTGTTTTTCGACGTCGTCACAACTTTGTAACGACGTCGTTACGATTTAAAAATTTTACGTGGAGGTAGTTCTAAATTAAGTTTTTCATATTAATATTTATTTTTTATAACAAATGGGTGCACTACTTCATTTAAAAAAAATTATTTAATGAGCAATTCTCATCACAAATTATCATGAATATTTCAAATTAACTTTGGGAGTGCGGTGTATTAAAAGACAAAATATTATTATTATTACAAATGACTTTTTGTAAGTGCTCTTCATTCTATGCGTCGACAGTGATAGGTCGATGGGTTGACTATCAGAGATGGATTGAAGACAAATATCTGAGATCAGAGAATCGATTGAAAATTTACGTTTTGATTAGTGTATTGTGGTCTACAGGGTGTACATTGGCTGAAACATACAAACGTTCGTGGATCGAAAACGATGAGATGGAACGAGAAAGACCCGAGTCTTGCGTCAGTGGTTCGAAATGGCCTAAATCAGCGCTGTCAAAATGGCGACCCGCCTAGTGACCCACCTGTGGCTCGGGTGGTAGTGTTGTCGCTCAACGCCGAGTCGTGTCGGGTTCGACTCACGATGAGGCCAGAAATTTTGTAACTTTCCACATTAATGTTCCAGTTCATGTACGTGTGACTACTGAAAAAAAGCAAACCTTCCTTCCTCTACCCAGATCCTCCTAGTATGAATAACTCTAACTACTTCTATTAACCTCTCCACGTGGGCCAAGTTGTTGGTAAATCCAGCTAAGCGACCCACCTACGTACAATAAACCTACCACCCAACTCCTACCTCCTATCGCTCCATGTAGAAAAGCTTCGATAGATTTCCATTTACGAATACTACAATAATAAAAAATACTTACATTTTACATCAAATGTTGTAGAGCACAATTTTGTGTCTTAAATCTTTGCTGTCAGAATTAATATTTGACGCGCCATTTCCGGAGAGATAAAATAGAAAAATTCGTTCGGATCTATCGCGTCATACCTTACAATACGAAAACAATTTATTGTAATACTAATATTAAAATACTACTTTTTAAAAATAAAGAAATATACTATTTATTTTTTCCTGCTTGAAATAATATAAATTTGTTGATGAGAATCAAAATATCACATTTATACAAAATAAATAAATATTATTCATTTGTTTGATTCGTTGGATAGTATTTTGCCTGCGGGATCGATTGAAGGTGCGTAGAAAGTGGCCTGCAAGTTGGACAGCGCTAGTCTAAATGATTCACAACCGCCTTCACCATACTATTGATTACGAAGCTGTCTGATTATTGCAATTCTTGAAGTTAGCACAAGATAACACTAGTGTCATCCTTAAACCTTTGTCTGGTGTATGGTGCTAGAATCAAACTCTGCCTCAATGTGTTTCGGTTTCCCACAGTGTCACAAATTCCATTGTAGTATTTGTTAGTGGGAAATGTAGCGTGCTATTGAAGATTATCTACATGGAGCGATAGGAGGTAGGAGGGTAGAATGGTATTAGTATAGGTGGTTCGCTTAGCTGGGTTTACCAACAACTTGGAACGGGTTAGTAGATGTAGTTAGTAATAGTTATTGATACTAGGAGGAAGTGGATAGGCGAAGGAATGTTTGCTTTTCAGAAGTCACAGCTATTTGAACTGGGAAAAGTTACAAACTTTCTTCTGGGTCCACCGGAAGGTGAACCCGGGATAACTTGGCGAAGAGCAAGAGCACTACCGTCTCAGCCATCAGAGGGGCACCACAAGTTGTTGGCACGATTTTCTTACAATTTATGAAGCGAGAGACCTGAGAAAGTCCTAGTTACCTTTCTGCTCACGTTGATAATTTCACTTTTAGGAATATTTTTGAGAACTTCTTCAGTACATCTGGAGGAGCCTCATACGCCTTAAAGCGTTGAGTGCACTCTCCCTTCATAACAAAGTACCTCCTTGTGTTCTGTCAGAACTTGCGTTCTCGCGGCGTGAGTACAGGAGACGCGATAAGGAAATCAACACTTGCGAATGCGTATGGTGCACTGTTCCTGAGCGTTAAACGGAACGCTGGTCCTAAGAGAAAGCGTAAAATGCGAAGGTAACAAGAGACATAATCTGAACATACATGCGCATTATGGAAACACACAGGAATGTTTTGAATTGTTCTGTCTATCTCAATGTCTTGTCATACTAAGACGCCATTGCATTGTAATCTTTATCTTCCGCAATGATTGTCTTGAGTTCTAAAAATATGACTAAACTTTCGAAACAAGCCATGAATAATCTGGTACAATTTATTAATCCGCAATACCTCGAGAAACAGTAATACTATACTTGTCCTCTATATCAGTGCTGTCCTACTTATATTAGTCCCAGGGCCATTTTCTATATACTTTCGATCGTTGGGGCCGTCACAAGATGGAATTTAGCAAAATGATGCGTCTTATTTATTTATTTATTTATTTGAAAAACGATATTTTGATTATCATCATGGAAAACTTAAATAGTATTTTTTAATTTTTTTTTTAATTTTTAAAAAATATTTAGTATTATAATAAAATGTTTTCATGTCGTAATGCATGGCGGGGGATTTCCGAACAGAGATTTCTATTTTCTCTTACCCGATATGCCACATCAGGCTTTAATTATGATTATTGAAACGATTGTTTCATAATCCCCACTCCCCACTCTCACAATGTTTCATGTACAATGTGCAATAATTATACTTGGACATCATCACAATACTTATAAAAATTTCATTTCCTGCTACCTTTAACAATTTGTTGTATGCTTTTACAACCTATGTACATTTCAGATTTTTTTTAAATTTTGATAAAACTCACAGCAAATTTTGGGACTAGGTAGGTCCCATGTCAATCCTACACGGAGAAACGCTAAGGAACGGTTTTCTCGCATATACGCAAAAAAACTACAACACTTATATTTCATTAGGCTGACGTGTCGACCTTTATTGAGTTCATCAACAGGGTTAAATTAACTCCTTGCAACATACCATCACTCGCTTTACCCTTAGCACCATAATACACATGGCTAACGTACACAAAAGAATCATTCCTATGGCTGATATCGCTCATACTTACAGAGAAACGTGTTGACCCTTTACGAGCGTAATGATTATGAAAAGCCTGTAGACAATTTAAAAGTAATATTTTCCTTCGTCGTCACTTGTTGTTTGATTGTTGCTGATCTCCTTCGTTAAAGAAGCGATCGTCTATTGTTATCTTCTTTTAAAGATGTCGTTCTATTCTTGTTTCGATCCTTTTCAGAAATTGCTTGAGAAAGGAAGTTGCATTATCTGATTCATCAACGTTCGTGATAACAAGAGATCTTCCCCAAAGCTCTCTCGATCAGAAGTGGGTCTCTATTCAGAACCATTCTTCCTCCTTGGTATTGTGAAGCGAGGAAGAAACTCCCAAAGCGAACTGTATTAAATCTCCGTCTTCCCTCGTCGCGTCGATGAATACCCAATTACGCACCCCCACCAAAACGTTCATGTTTCAAATGGCGTCGACTGGGTTTAATGTTCAGAAGAAACGAGAATATAAGACTTTGGGAACTTCAAATAGGATTCGATGAGAAAGAAACATACGATTTAGATATGTTTATACTCGTTTCGGAATGGAATGCACAACGGATCGAAAGCCTAGCTGGTGGACGCAAAAAATATATAATGGGTCAAAGTAAATAATTTATTTAATAACTTGAAGAACAACATTGTGTTCTTCATCAGGGCTTGTTAAAACTAATGATGAAATTATTACAAATGATGGTCTTGTTAAATTGAACGAGACGGCGATGATGTCGCCAAGAAATGATGTTTGATGTATTAAATTGAGTACAAAGTTTTAACATGTATTTATATTGTTTTTGGATTTATTCACTTCAAATTTAATGGAAGAACAAATTGTCATCAGTAAATATATGTCATATATTTACACAATTATCTACATTACCAAAAATTGTATTAATTCAAAACGATGAATGAGTTACAATTGTTACATAAATCAACAACATAATCGTTATAATAATAATTTATTAGTCTGCTAGTGAGCAATGCTCGGTGACAGATAGAAAAGAATACATACATAATGACACTATTCGAAGTTAAGAAACAAATCATCAATATCTATAAAATACACACACAAGCGGAATAAAATGCTTAGAAAATTACTACACACGAGCAAGAAATTAGATTTAAGAAATAACAACAATTATAAGAATTAACAATTATTGATCCTTTAACACTTTTACAAAGTATGCTATTTATCAACTTCAATTTTATCTGTCGAGAGTTTATGTATTAATGTATGTCATGATGACGATGTACTTTTGCTTCTGCATTACATTCAAGTGTATAAATGAATCCAACTATTCAAGTGTTCAAGTGTGTTCAAATATCCAGCTATTCAAGTGTATGTCTCAGACCTAATCATTCATTTCTCGCTAGGATGTTAATGCGAATGAATTTAATTATGAATGTTATCGTTCAGTTCTTCTACAGCTAACGACGACTAACAAGACCGCCAATCCTAACAAGCTCTACGAGACTCTAGAATGACCTCCAGATTGAAGATATATTAGACTGTATCAAAAGACATGCGAGAAGCGAACCCACAGACTACGACAACCCATTTACATTCAGACGTTTCCAGTCCAGTCTCGTCTAGCTGCCATCTGAAAAGTTACCGACTTTGGGAAAACTGCCAACCTACTCAATTGATTCCTCCTATGTCATATTCTACTCGACTTAGTGATTTAATTTACTTTCAACGAAATTCATTTTACGGTAGTCCTTTAGTTGTTTCCATTGAGTTGATACATCCGTAAGTGCTATCAAAAGATGATTTTAATATCAAACGACAATCCAAGTCTTAACGAGTGTGGGGTTTTTGTTGTAAAATATTGGTGGTGGCTGCCCTGAAACACCACTCGAGTCCGCCATCTTAGTTATTTTTGGTGTCCAAACTCTCGATAACTTGAACATACCTCTACTCTACGTGTGGCATCAGACAAAGAAACGCCGGAAGAGATAATGTTCAGTCAAATATGGACGAAATTTGACTTGATACAATATATTTACGTGGCAGAAACTGCCCTTTTCACTAACAGCAAAAGACAAAACGCCGAAGTCTGTACGAACTACACACCCATCCGCTGCACGAAACTAGTGGTGCAAAACCATTTTACATACTTTCTCATATTACGATTCTCCATCTGCAGCAGAGTGACAAAAATATGTTATGTAAATGTAATTTTGTTGTAGACAGAAATTAGTGTATTTTCGTACTCGCTGTGCGTTTGCAACCCTCCTATGTATTTTGTCATTATAATATCTTTCATTTCAGTTTACGAAAAGTGTAATCTACGTCTGCTTGATCCATTTACATTGCTAAATATTGTTCAAGCGTCTTGAACGGTAAACTAATGTGTAAGTGTAGCAAACAGAAATTATTTTACTGCGTCTATACCAAACTTCCATGCGAAATACCGCTAATGCGGATGTAATACATAATAATTGTACTTTACGTACAGAAAATTTAAGCAAAATCGTTGGAGCCGTTTTTGACAAATATTCGAAAGAGTACTTTGACCTTTATGTGAAGTACAATATGTTTTTAAGAAAAAAATTAGAACACGTGCATCGACAATAAGTAAATTCTACCGTAAATACGAAATGTGAATTAAATATATTTATCCATTTACTCAGAATCGTTGCGCACAGACTGACAGACGGACGTTATGCCAAAAATCACTTTTTGTGAATCAGGGATAAACAAAACGGATATATCCGTTGAAATCTCGCTTTAGAAAATTTTCACAATATTATAGAACTTTCTATATATTACGTATATGAGAAAGTAAAAAGGAAGTGTTTCTATTTACCATCGGTCGACTGAGTATAAAGAATGAACGTGCACTCTACACGACTGCTACGCATCACCGATCGTGCGTACGTGCTTAGAAGACGACAGGTCGCGTCTGGATGAGTCGACATGGCGACATGTGCACGCAGCACACAGGAGTCGTCGACGCGCGCGTGTTCAATTGCTAGCTTCACTTAGCGCGGAGGAGGTGGAGTCGAAGTCACTGTTCTGTGGACACAGAGCGCTATGTAATCCCGAGACCGCACGCCATAGCGGATCCAGACCGTAAAAACGGGGTGGGGGGGGGGGGGGGACTAACCGGGGAGCATTTTTGTTTAAAAATTGTGGTTTTACAACACAAATTTTATAAATATTATCTTTAATTAAAATGCATCACATAAATAACAATTTGGTATTATTAATAACAATTATTAATCTGGTAACACTTTTACCATACCATTTATCAACTTCAATTTTATCTGTCAAGAGGTCCAATGAGGGGTCGAGGGGGAATGAAGGGGGCTGTAGATAGATCCGCCATTTAACGAGACGGAATATTATATGAGTCATTCCCACTTATAATCAGTTGCTTGACGGAGAAGAGTCCAAATTAGTCCAAAAATTAGGTCAACAGTGTAAGAATGTGTAGGAGAGAAATTTAATGTTCGAACCGTTACGTTATTCCTTGAAATTTTCTTGCCAGCAATGGCGGACCTAGACCGTAATCAAGGGGGGCAGCTAAATTGTATAAATATTATTATAAATGTCATTGTAAATACTATTTAAATATTATAGCGATTTTGTATATGAATATAATGTAATTCATCAAATATATAACCAATAATTCATTAAATATTGACCAAATTAATGAATTGTTTAAAATGGCAACTTTTGAAAGTTCAGGTCCAATGCGGGTGGAGGGACTTAGCCCCCTTAGATGCGCTGCTGCATGCCAGTAAATTGTGAAACAAAATGGGTGTAGATTTCACAGTGCTGATTCTTTACCTTTTCTCATATTCTATTTTTGTCTGTTATGAATCAAATTCAAATTAATATTAATATCATATAGGTGTCTATATTAAAATATTCCGCACACCGATTCGTAACGCGGGTTCATGTCTGTTTTATTGTTACATTTTAAATACAAATTTACACGTAAAAATGCATTTATATTTTTGATAAAAACAAATTTTTATAGTTAATACTAGGAGAAGTTGAATTGCAATGAATTATTCTCCTTTTCTAACAACTTTCAATCTTTATGTTCTAAGTTCCCTTGCAACTAACATGCATGCTAACTGAAAGATATAAAATTAAAAAAATTAATTTCCTAATCTTTAAAGAGTGTTTTCAAATTATAACTGATGGATGGTTTTCAGATAAAAAATTCAAGAGAATTTTAAAACTCGACCAGTATACGTTGTGAGATGGACAAATTATCCGATGACAGAAGTATACGTGAAATAACGTATGATGGAATCTGGTAACTAGCTGATATGTCTGATCGTACGTGCGGTCGAAATTTCAATATGAAATGTATAATATTTCTCCTTTTTCAAATTTAATATACTACAGTTTCATTCTATATTCTACTATTAAAGGGCTAGCCGTCAAATTTTAATTTTCATAATGTGCGTTGATTAAAATGGAACAGGAAAACAATGAATACGAAATATTTTCATCGTTTTTTTTGCAACGACAGCGGTGCTCAGGTGGTAGCGTCCTCGCTTCCACGATCCCGCTGAGCGTGGGTTCAAACCCTGCTCGGCAGAACTAGGTGAGGTTTTCAGTTGGGGTTTCACTTACCTATTCCGGACAAATGTCGGTTCGGTACCATGCGTTCCCTGGCAACCCATCATCTCTCCTTCCCAATTATTTTACCCAAGTCCAGCGGTTAGGTGGAAGAGCAGGACTCATAGCCAAAAGACATTAAAAAAATATTTCACTTGTTAACGAGTCAAGACTAGTTCAACCACTTTCAACTAACCAATAATTTTTCTATTCTTCGATAAAACACCATTTAATCCTCCGGAACAAATTTAGAAGTTCAACAGAGTTCAAATAAGAATCAGTGCGCTAAGTTTTTTCCTTGGAATTTAATAAAATAAAATAAAGTTCTCACCGAGGTGATTGTTAATAAATTAATGGAGAATGATTTAACATAACATTCTTGGGGTGGAGTACTGCAGTGCAATTAATGTAAATCTCACAGAACGCTCGCTTATAGGATTAAAGTCGATGGATTTATCACACCGTAAGCAACACCAAATATCGAGAATCCTGGTCAACAAACTCCCACCGAACAGTGTTATCCACTCTGTGTACCTTCCGACGCATAACGACCACCTTTTTGCGCCGCATGAATGCTTGCGTTGTGTTCGACTAATCGACTCGCTGGCGGTAGGCGAGAGATCGTGGTGAGCGGGTCGTGTTTATTTCTCCGTGGAGGCTCTCTGGGAAACCGCGCCGGGGGCGTTGCGTAGTCGAGTAGAATCGGGACCTTAATCGACAGAGAACCGTCAGGTTGCGAAATTTCTCATATTTACGGAAAATACTACGAGCAGTTTCTCATAATGTTTTCAGTCAACTGTAGTTGGTCACGTGATTGTGTCGTGTCTCCCTCCCTTTCTCGCTTCTCCAACCAATAAGAGGCGAGCATCGAGTAACAGCTGTCGGCAAAGGTGCTATACTCAAAGTCACGATACTTTGCCGAAAATTATTCAACATGGCTGCCTTACACAGATTGCCAACCTCTACGAAACAAATCCTTGAAACTCACTCGCGTGCAGGTAGCGGTCCACAATATTCTCATCAGCTGATAATGTGAGGTTAAAGTGTCACGCTTCATCATTTACTTATGAAGTAAATCGATATAATTTGGGAAAACCAAATTCAATAGAGTGGGCACTGTTAAAGAAGTAATGAGAAACCTTACTACTGAAAATCATGGACCCGGTTAACTTACACTTAAATTTTCAGGAAAGGCGTGGCCACAAAGAGTTTAAGTAATATCCAAATAAATATTAATAGTAGTCACAAAAGCGACAATTTGCTAAAGAAAAACAAATTAATAAGGCAAAAAAGAAACAAGGTAATATTCGTTCCACTCGCTCGATGCAGAAAGAACAGAACATCGCCTCAAGAGCAAGTGAATTGATTGTTGTCCGAGGTTGGTGATGAATTCAATTTCAAAAATCTTGCCAACATAACGCGAGGTACCCGTATCATTACTCTTATGAACGATGGCGAAGTAAAAGTGTTGGCTACACTGTGCACTAGTTCTGTAGCAACATCAAACCAATTAGATTGACAATAAATAAATAAACAAATATATAAATAATTAATTGTCAAGAGAGGTGTTACAAACTGCGAAAGACCACGTTGAGGACAATAAAGTATTTTACTGCGACTAATAATAATAATAATAATAATAATAATAATAATAATAATAATAATAATAATAACTCTATTGTCAAAAAACAGTTCAAACTGCGTATGACCACGTGGAGGGAAAAAAACTAATTTACTCTCCGGAAGCAAGCAAGGGACCATCCCATCAATTCCGATCAAGGGCCCTAAAGCAGAGACGGATTCAAAAAATTCAGCAAAAATTCCAAGATACGATAAAAAGTTAGCTGCGAGTTATAATACTAATAGAATGTCAATATGTTTGTAATTTTACGCAAAAAATTACATGTACAAGTTATTATGGAACTATAGATTATTCTGAGTAAAGTGTTTAAAAATCATAAGAATTGAAATAACACTAAATTCACGATTTATTGTTACAATAAACACGCCCCTAGACAAAGCCTAGAGAACCTGTATGATAAATCCGCCTCTACCAGAAGGAAAAACGGAGAAAAACCCGGGCCAGGATGGGGCTACAGAATTTATGTACACAACCGTGCCAATGTTGAGTACACATATAACTAAATTAATATGAGCCATAAGACAACACAATCATGCAAGAATATATAATAATATATAATAAAGTTCGTTTCCGTTCATGATTTTTTTCTTAAGTTGAATTTCACGAGGCGAAGTAAGATGACTTTGAGTATACATGAGGATTGGTGCTCGTCAAATAATGATGTTATGAGAAATTACGCGCTCTAAAGTTGTGAATCGTGCTGACGGTTCTCTTTCGATTAAGGTCTCTAGACCAGAAGAGTGTCCAGTACAGGCGCGCTGTGTTGCGATAACGACAGCAGTCAGCGTCTTCTCTAAGTATCCAACTGTCGAGTTAATGACGCGAGTTATTAAGTCTCGTGCGATTGGATCAATGCCTTCCTGCGTCATCTTCTTCGTCTCTCTCGGTTCAAGATGTTCACAGAGCTAGGTGAACCAGGAAGGAAGAAAAAATATTTATTTTATTCAGTTTCTTGTTCTGAGGTTCAGGTCACGAGGCGTGCTCTTCCACCTATCCGTGACTTGAACGAAGGAATTGGGAGGGGGAAATGCTGGGTAGCCTGGGATCTTAGGGTACTGGTGTTTGTCTGGAGTAAGGATACCCCAACGGATGACCTCACGGAGATCGACCGATCTGCGTTTGAACCCGCGTTAGTTGTAATAAAAATAAATTATTAAGGTAGAACGAAAAAGATAATAAAATTAAATGACTGATACTGGTAAAAATAAAAAGAAGTTCATGAATTTACTTTGATTTTTACGAGAAAAAAAACCCAAACATAATTCACCAGTCATTTAAATGAAATAATAGTATCGGTTATTGATGGTGGAATACATTACATCTTACGGGGAAACTCTTTATTTTCAAAACTACTGATTTTTAAGATCACGATTGATTCTGAAGTTAGTTTATTTTGTGGAAAATGTTCCATCGTATTTCTGCGTAACCTTTATCTAAACATCACCGCACACATTTAACTTTCTATGAGGTGTAACGAATGACATTTGCTCTGGATCGCCATACTTCTAAATGCTCGAGTACGTTTCAAACGAATCAAACAAGTTCCTAAATATTGTTAGCGAAATACTATTTCTGATATATTCAAATTAAACCATGTTATTCTTAATGATAATTCATCATATTGTGTAAAAAAAACAAAAAAAAACAATTGTAATAAAAACAATTATCTCAGTAATTTGAATCACTCGCATCGTTATTTCTATCTCAGAGTTTTTATGTATCACATAAACATAATTTTTATGTAAATATAAACATAATTTTATGAAAGACTACTATACACAAATGAAAAATAAGGTATTACGCTGTCTGCTCTTCGGAGTAATCACTTGACAAGATATTTGATCAATTACGTGATATATTAGTATAGTTACATCTGTCTAATTTTTTTAGTTCTATCTGGGCAGGCGGCAAGGGATCGTCTTGACGGTGTATTTGTTAGACGACTGAAGGAAACACGCAAAAGATTACTCCAGACAAGATGGCAGCACAGGCTGAAATATGTTACTTAAATGATGGAAATACCACAGTGGAATACTTGTAAAATTCGCTACGTTTGTAGAAACGGACAAACTGGGACCGGTAGTCATCCAGATAATTTATACTCTGAGTAATCCGAATGATAATGGCAAATGAACAATGGTCCAATGTAATGGAGAGAGGCCAGTTTCCATGTATTCGATATAAAATATTTACAAAACCGTGAGTATTGTAAAAAGGTGCCTGGGTGGTGGGTCATTACAGAACGCACTTGGTTCATGGTCCTGTTCTCTCACAGTTAACACAACTAAACCCTATCGAGTTCACGTACTAATTTTGTATTAGTAATTGCAAAATTTAATCCAAATGACGTTTATTGATTTAAGATAAGTAAATACATTACAACTAATGAACTTTTAACGCACAATTACGATTTATATTGTGCTTTTATCTTGATTTAAGTAAATAATGTAATCGACTTTTTCACAATACTGGTCACACGTATTTTCGCGAGAAAACACATTATTAGTGTCTCCGCTTCAAAATCCGCCCAATAAGAATGAGTACAGTGCGAACGCTGGATCAGTGAGCACGGCTTTGACAACTGGTTTTTGGGCATCTGGATAGCGGGGGTAATTTTCTGCAGTATTGAGGTAATATCAGAATAAAAATTAAAGATATTCTCGAACAGAAGACCCGATTGAAAGTTAGATAGGGCCTAGGGTTACCNTATATATATATATATATATATATATATATATATATATATATATATATATATATATATATATATATATATATATATATATATATATACTCTTTATAATAAGAAAATAAGTCTAACATGTTATTATGTATAATTAATTGAATAATAAATAAAGAGATGCTTTCAATAAATAAATAGATTCGTATTTAAACAAAATTGAATACAAGATATTTGTATGTTTAGGAAAGAAAATAAATTACTAGTACAATTGAAGAACAGAAATTAAAATTTTATTTTTCACAGAAAAAAGAACCGCTGAAATAAAATTTCAGTACTCTGCTAAACACAAGACAATCTTCGTTACAAAAATAATTGTTTTAAAATAACGGAATTATTTTAGCTTACATAATGAAACGAATTGCTTTCTCATGAAGGGCTCTAATGACCTTGCCGTTGACGAGCCCTAAAGCCTCACACACACACACACACACACAAAAAAAAAAAACTTTCTCATGGTTTGTGTGAAATTCGCATGATCGAGACGGTTAGCAATCATCACACAACAAAACCCGGACGGTAAAGAAAACTCCCTCGGAACGCTCCTCGTTCGCCCTTCAAACTAGGACAAATCCGCAGAAACCTGGACGGATGGCAACCCTAGGTCAGCTTATTTTATATTGTCCACTGTTATATAATATATTTAGATAAGAGTAATGTTGTCTTTCACTTGTTAAATTGGTTGGCAGTGCCCTTATTTACGACAACATGTATTAATAACGTACAAACACATTAATTGTTCATACTTTTACATAACGTTTCGGAGATTATTAAATTTTTTTGCTATGTTCATCTATTTGTGGGTCTTGCGGTTGTGGCCAATGTGCGGCATTCGGTGCTATTCTCCAGCTCTGATCTACCGAAGAGGGGGAACATACATCCCCGAAACGTTATGTAAAAGTATGAACAATTAATGTGTTTGTACGTTATTAATACATGTTGTCGTAAATAAGGGCACTGCCAACCAATATAATATATATTTATTTACTGCAAATGAGCAGATCTTACCCGGTGGCAGTATATAAGAAAATACAATAATACATATCACAGAGCACTGAAATAAAAAATTGTTAAATGAATAATTGAACTATATGATTCAACTAATATTAAAGTATTAAATATAAAAATTCCCGGACACGTGGGAATCAGAGGAAGTGAGGAAGCAGACGTTTCCGTGAAGGTGGCGTCAAGAATCGCGTGGATTTCTTCACGATTCCAAAACGAGATCTGCTAAATTCCATCAAGATAAGGATTCTGAGTGAATGGAACAATGAATGGTTGTCTGTTGAAGGGAATAAACTCTGACTTATCAATTCCACTGTTCAGTCATGGAGCAGCTCCTGTAGGACATCCTGGCGCGATGAGGTCTTGCTGATCCGCCTAAGCACAGGAAATTGTCCTCTCATACATCGGTATCTCTTGCTACTTGATGATGAACCCGTTTGTGAGGAGTGTAGCTCTTCTCTGACAGTGCGTCACCTACTAACTGATTGCAGAAGATTCTTGTGTATACGGAAACAAATTGAACTAGCTGCAAATTTACCAACAGTTCTCGGAAATGAAACGGATGATGTTAATAAACTATTGAATTTTATGAGTAGTTCGGAGCTCCTTCCACAAGATCTCGGGAGGGTTTTAATTTGCATTCTTCTTTCCTCTTCCCTGTCTTCTTTCCTTTTATCCTTCCTTTCCGTAGTTTGAAAATTATAATTTTCAGAATTTATTTCACTTTCGATATAATGTATTGGGTAACTGTTACCTTTTCTTTTGTCTTATCTTTGTGTTTAGATATTTGTTGAATTCAGGAGGGGTTTTTTAGTTCATGAAAAATTCATGAGGGGAATTTTAGGAATTCATGAGGGGTTTTACAAACATATTTGCGTTAAATTACAAACATATTGACATTCTATTAGTATTATAACTCGTAGCTAACTTGTTATCTTACCTAGGAACTTTTGCTGAAATTTTCGAATCCGCCTCTGCCTTAGGGGCCCGTGATCGGAATTGATGGGACGGTCCCTTGCTTGCTTCCGGAGAGTAAATTAGTTTATTGTCCTCCACGTGGTCATACGCAGTTTGTACTGTTTTTTGACAATAAATTTATATCATACAGCACTAATAATGATAGGAAACAGAAAAGAAGGTTCCCTACCTGTACAAAAATTTTAGGACTCTAATGACCTCGATGTAGGCGAGCCGTAAAACCCCAATAAAAAGGAAAGAAAAGAAGGTGATATCCAGAGTGAATAAAATCTGCAAGAAATTTTTGTTTTAGAAATGAGAGTAAAGAGTTCGATTCTTTTCATGGACTATTCCCTGTAACAATGTACACTTTTGGTGTACTAAAATCTCGTCTTCGGTGGTCANGGGGGGGGGAGGGGAAATGCAATTGGCAGATGGAATGTGGCGTATAGTGAGTCAGAAGCGATATCGATTAAACAAAGTCCTTGCATTCTTTCTGAGTAGTTCATTGTTATCGATTGTTGGAACCATCGAATGGCTTGTGAAGTCGTCGTCGATATATAGTGTCTCTCCCGTCATAACGAAGCAGCCTCATCGTAAGAAACTACAAATAGACTGGAAAACGTTATGTTCGGCTAGTAACAGTCTTCTTTATGAATGGCAGATGTTTTACCTTGAATTATATTTAATTGTGTCCACTTTCTTATTTACTGAAACTTATTTTTAAAATCACATGTAGTATCCAGTAATTTTACAGTGAGGTGAACCCAAGTTAAATGTAGCATATATGTTCATTTAATATGAGTGTTGTCTTGTAACTTGCTCTCTACAATATGTGATTGGTTGGGTGATACGTGTGCCCAATTCTTGAATGGTATTATTATGTTGTATTTTATCGCAGTGTTGGTAGCTGGAGAGAATGTATGACACCGTATAAATTTTACTAAGGTGTGTAGTTTTCTTCACTAATGCTAATAAGTTTTTATATAATTTGTAGCAAAAGTTGTAACGTGTTGTCGTGTACGAAGTAGTGGATATTATTTATAGGTTTCATTATGCATGTAGAAATAGCTCTAAATTGGTTTCTGTTTTGTATAGCCCTGATGAAGGTAATGTTGGCCAAGTAATGATAAATAATTGGCCAAGCCGCAAGTATTCTTTCTGGTAATTTCCAATGCCGATAACATCATCATAGTGACTTATTTTTAAATAAATTGGGTTTCTAACACTTTTTTCTACAATTTGCCTTTCCTTTTTTCCACCTTAGTTTTTATGGAAAATAATACATTTCACTAAGTATTATTCGAATTACAGTATTGCAGAACGGCATTTTTTAAACAACGAAGTTGGTCCAATCTCGAAACAATTTCCATTCATTTCTTTGCAAATAGACTCTATTCCTATAACCCTGGTCGTATCAAGCGCTTAACAGTTACTACCATTTACAGGGAAAGTGGTGACTCACTGGATAGAACGTCATCCAGTCGGTTTATTGTTGGGCAACCAACATTTTAACTCTTTTAGTTCAAGTTTTTAAGTAGTATTTTAAAGTGATGTGTGTTATTATCGAGGAAGCATTAAATGGGATGGTATTTTTAAATTCTGAAGTAATCATGGGATGAAGACGAAATACAAAACAATTACTTGCTTCGGAACTTTACTTTGGAAACCAAAAGTCCCAGAGTGAACTAGTCTTGTCGAACAATCAAGGAAGTTATCGAAACTTATTTCAACTTACGGCGAAACTGTAACCATGCAACCGTTACTATACGGCAATAAATAATCGCACAAAAACGTTTTAATTTGAACAGTAAAATTAATGTATAGTAGTTTGTAATTCTCAATTATTCTTTAGGCACTAGGAATTACTGCATCAATTTAGATCGCATACATGACACTTTGAACGAGTGAAATCTGAATGAATCCATCTTTACGCTCCGCGTGCATCTACGTTTATGAATATAGGGATCAGTGCATGAATCGCTAAAAGGCAGAGTAGGAACCAATATTGGTATTAATAAAGTGAAGACTCGTGTCCTATCGACCGTATAACGTATTCAAGATTGAACCGATTATGTCAGAGATGACGGAGAAAGTATTCATCAATAGAGTGATTTCAGATCGTAAATCTGAATGAATTAATGCGCTGATATTTGGCTCCCGGTTGGATCGTAATCAATAAAATATCGGGGAAACTCATATGTTACTAAAATTATAGGGGACACCGGATGCTGTGGGAATTGATTCCCGGTGATTTACTCTGGAACGTGAAAGCACTGTGTGGTGTCAAGTGATGTTGGATACTACACATCTATGTTCACGTTGCTTGATGCGCCAGCAGTGCCGGATCTATGGAAGGGGGTAAGGAGCTTATGGACCTGAACTCTTAAGAGATAAAATTGAAGTTGATAAATGGCATACTTTGTAAAAGTGTTACCAGATTAATAATTGTTATTACTTATCATTGTTATTGTTATTAATAATACTACATACATAAAATTAATAATACCATATTAATAATTTTAATTTATATTTCAGTCGTTTCAACCATCCTGGCTCGGGTTTTTCTCCGTTTTTCTTTCGGGTAGAGACGGATTTCTTATACAGGTTCTCTAGGCTTTGTCTAGGGGCGTGTTTATTGTAACAATAAATCGTGAATTTAGTGTTTTTTCAACTCTTATGATTTTTAAGCACTATACTCAGAATAAGCTATAATTCGATAATAACTTGTACATGTAAATTTACAAACATATTTGCGTTAAATTACAAACATATTGACATTCTATTAGTATTATAACTCGTAGCTAACTTTTCATCTAATCTAGGAAACTTTTGCTGAAATTTTTGAATTCGCCTCTGCCTTAGGGCCCTTGATCGGAATTGATGGGACGGTCCCTCGCTTGCTTCCGGAGAGTAAATTAGCTTATTGTCCTCCACGTGGTCATACGCAGTTTGTACTGTTTTTTGACAATAAATTTATTATTTGTTATTGTTATTAATAATACCAGATTGTTAATTGTAAATTATTTATTTGTTGCATTTTATTTAAAGGTAATATTTATAAAATTTGTGTTGTGAAACCATAATTTAAAAAAAATACTTCCTCAGTTAGCCCCTCCTCCCACTTAAGTACGGTCTAGATCTGCCAGTGTGTGCGAGTACTGATGTTTTTTACTGTTCTAAAGTTATCACCAGCAGTTTTTATTCCGTCTTTGAACAAGAGAATTCATAAATATACATTTCAAATGAATGAATATTCTTCGGCGTATTAGCGATGGACTAAATCAAAATCCAAAATTGTATATTCAATCTGTAACTCGTCCCTTTCCTATTGGACCTATAAATGGAGGATGAGCTGTCCTCCCTCGAGGCGTATAATACAAGGGGCAAATTCGAATTGAGAAACTCCTTCGAAAAGACGGCGAGAATAGGTTGGAAAAGGGTCTACTAAGCCCTAGGCACGAATTGAGAAACTTCCTTGTTTACCTGAGGGCCGGCTCAGGAAATTCCATATTCCAGCCAATGTTATTAAACTATTACTGGTATTCTAAATATAATCTAGTGAATGTAATCAATCTTGTTGAGTAGCCGAAAATTCTTTTGTCGATTACCTGCTGGCCGAGTCAGCTCCTTCGTCAAATTCAGCGAAGGCCAGCCTCTTTATAATGATTTTACTATAGGGCTGCAACATATACATAAAAAATCAAATCTTATAAAAAGTGACAACTGCAAACTCAAGAAACTGGATAAAATGGCTACCTGCGCGGTTAAGAAGGGTTCCTATTGTCCTGTCCAAATGGACAGGTAAAGGAGTCTCTCAAATCGTGCCAACCCAATGCAAGACTGTCATAGAGGGTGTATGAGGATGCGGAGGAATATATATCAAAGGACAGGGAAGAATCCCGAAAAAACTTACCGCATTAACAAACATGTCAAACTGCGGAGTTAGGTTCATTTTAACATGTCCCTGAAATATGTTGTATAATTTATACCAAAATATATAAAATAAATTTTTGGTTTCAAAAGATCTGTACCAAACTGCGTATGACCACGTGGAGGACAGTAGACTGAATTACTCTACGGAAACAAGGTAGAGACCATCCCGTAAATTCCACTCAAGAATCCGATGGCAGAGGCGGATTTACTATTTTTAAATGAAGCAATAAAGTCATTTTGATGTTCATTTATTATTTCCAAAATAAATCGTAGATATTAAATGAAGTAAAATTTGAGGTTATTAATAAAAGTATTAATGATATTCCCACCATGTATATATCCGCCTGTACCCGAGGGAAAACCAGAGAAAAAAACCGAGCGAGGATGGGTTTTCCCTCAAGACTTCTTGCCCGTCTGAATTGTCATCTTCGTTTAACCAGTCATGTACTGCTTCCTAATCAAAAATTTTTCTTGTCAAATATTGAAGACTAAAAAAGAACTCGCTGTATCTCAAATATTGTCTTCAAACCCCAGAAATTCTACATCTACAAATATTTCACTCATTCGTGTCATATTAAAGTATTTGTTTATTTTTAATTCTGTTTTTTTTTAAATATTCCATAGTTTTTCACAAAAGTGTCCCGAATAATCTGCATCGCGATTAATCCATTCCCGGATAATCTAGTTAACTAAGAAAAGTACTACTCCGCTGATTACAGTCGATAATTGCATATTGCTAAGTCAACAGATTCCCCATGTCTGGTGAGCCAACCGTAGATGGCGTATAGTCTCGCAAACGAAAATGCAGATACTTTTGAAAAGGACATCCCCGGTTAATATAGGTAAAACAATCCTAAGTCTGGGATTTACGAAAAACCCTCATTCATACACCTTCACAAAAATATTAAGAGATTTTACTTGATCCAGTGGTCAGGAAAAAAAACACTTTTTCCCCCTTTGCGGGAAGGGGTTATGAACCCAGTAACAGCGGTAACACAAGTAAATAAAGATTATTTACCAAGATTTAGACCTTTTTAACAACAAGGGATACTCTTTCTTATCTCTAACTACAGGCGCCTCGGCTGTCAACTCCTACACTTTGTAAACTTATAGAAACGACTATTCTTCCGAAAGTGTCTCGAATCACTCAGGAAATTATGTTCCTACTTGGGCGTAATCTGCATTTTCTTCCGTGTCGAACATGTTGGGACACCGTCGAACAATTACTGTTGATATTCAATCATTTTATTTATTTATTTTGTGCCTTTTGGCGAAGTGCAGGCCGTGAGATCTGCTCTTCCACCTAACCGTAAGGGAGTTGGGAAGGAGAGATGTTGGGTTGCCATGGAACTCACGGTATCGAATAGACACTTGTGTGGAGTAGGTGAGAGAAAACCTCATCTCGTTCGTGCGAGCAGGGTTTGAACCTATGCTCTCCCGCTCAGCGGAATCGTGGACGGGAAGACGCTACCACTACACCACCGCTGTCGGTAATCATTCAATCATTAGAAATTATTATCTGTGGCAACCATGAGCTAGGCATCATCATGCATGGTGGGTGTTGTAGTCACCAGTCCACGCGAATATTCTACGGCGTAGCACCGTCTCTTTCCATCGATCACTGAACGATGACGTCACTGGAAGCGTGAAGAACGTTCTCGGCGGAATCCAAGACGTGAAGTTTCGTGCGCACGAGCCGCTATTCCCCGTTCGTTGCACATAGCAACCACAACGCCATTGCGAAACAACCAGACAATTGAGGGAGATTGGCCAAATGGCATAGACTTTTTTCTCAAGCATAATTTTGTCATTATTTTTAATTAAATAAATAATGAAAGACCTTCGAACTTTTATATCTCGTTTCGACCAGCGAGGACCACGGAAGAAAGAGTTCTAGTGAGGCTCAGTTATTGCTTTGAGGTTACTCACTAGAAACATCGCTGAATAGGAGGAACAGCGTCTAGAGATGATCCAGATTGCTGCTTGGGAGTATTTTTCCTCGTCTTCATTGTTTTCCTTTTTGAAAACGAAAAATTTCGATACATGAAAACCGGAAGATGAAATATTTCTTGATCTAATTTGTGTTTTTAAATAGTATCTTGTGACTTAAAACTTCTTTTCAATATGCCATGCAATCCTTATTTTTTTCTCCAAAGATCAGGATTAGCATCAGAACGATCTACACTGGCCATAATAAAAATCTAAAATCTTTCGATTGCTCCGTGTAACATACCCAGTCCCACTCTCCGGAACATAACATTACCATCTATCGTAATCTCGCATGGAGTCTCATTCACGACACCAGTCCAGTCTGATCCAACCCTACTTCTCTCGCTCCTCGGTGGAACTAACGTACGGTGTCGCGTTGGGCATCTGAAAAGAGGGGGAAAGTGTCGAGCAATCATTTGTTTACCGAAACTGCCTATCAAGATGGCGCGAAGAACCAACGTCTACGACCGGAGTCTACGGCGCTAATAACGAGATGATGTTTGTGTGGAAATGAAGTTTGCAATAAGTATTTTACAATAGTCGATGAAGAAAGAGCACGATGGACATGAGAACTAAAACGTATTGGAAAATAAAGCGATAAGGATTGGACAAGATACATAGTAATGAGAAAATATACCAAGAATTTGAAGAGTACGTAAATAGAATTATGAGCGTGAAGAAAGACGGGGAACATATATACTTTAGTAGTATATACGGCACATACGTCAATAGATTCAGAAGAATTTTAAGGATATTTTGGCCGTTAAAAATACGAAATAATGCCTTGTTGGAATTGGCGGGCGAGGAACCAATAGAGAAACAAATCCGAAAACGTAAATGGAGGTGGATTGGTCATACTCTTCGAAAACCAGCGGACAACATTGAGAGAGAGGCACTGGAATGGAATCCGCAAGGTCAGCGAAGAGTGGGACGTCCAAGAGGATCATGGCGAAGAACTGTTCAAAAGGAGGTGGAAAACTACGAGAAGTCTTGGAAGGAAATTAAACTTGTGGCGGCGAATCGTGTCAGATGGAAGAAATTTACTGCTCCATACAGGAGCGAAAGGATTGAAGAAGAAGTGTATTCGGTAAAGAAGGAACAGTGAGGTATGAAAATATAAGAATAAGAGAAGAGAAGAAACTAAACAACAGGATAGAAGGCAAAGAGGAAGAGAAAAGAAGAGAGAGAGAGAGACAAAAGTAATGAGACAGAAACAAGATAACAATAAGACAGGAACCAACAGAAACATAAAGTATTCAGAGAGAAAGTGAGAGAAAAAACAAGGTAATGGCCAAACGGTCGATAAACCGGGTTCAGAGAAAAAGTATTTGTGTTCTTGACACTAGTTTTAAATGACGAGCAGTATCCAACGAAGAAAACGATTCGATGTAATTAATGAACGAGTCACTCTCCCCGACAACAAATCCAATCTAAGTGGCGTGCAAACGAAGCTCGTGTCGTGTGGTACTTTTTGGCTGACGTTTTATTGGTTTGCACTGCGCACCCTCGAGAACACGACACCTTAAGGGGCACGTAAACGGGGCTAGTGAAAGCCGCTTTTCAACGCCTCTTCGTGTCTCCGCACAGTAAAGTATATCGAGGCGAAACCTGGTCAAAAGTATTTTATCCAGGAAATTTGGTGAATTATGGCGAAGGATCATTTTTAAGTATATAAACAAGTTTTATGTCCATTATTCATGTAAAGAAAATTTATCTAGCGCCTCTTTTTAATTGATTATACAGATTTGATACATAACTTCTCGAATCCAAAATACATTTCACCAACATGAAATTTGTTTATGTACATATACACGATACTTCGCCATAATCCATCAAATTCACGGGATAAAATTCTTTTGGTAAGGTTTCGTCTCAATATACTCCACTGTGCGACGTCACGAAGCGGTGGTGAAAAGCGGCTTTCACTAGCCCTCGTGTGATAGTTCCACCAAGGAAGGGTCCGGCAGCGATGACCGGGCTGCGCTTCTTCGATCGACGCTCTGCCAGACGGACTCTTTGGTTGGGGAGGGAGGACGACGTTGAGGGCGGTAGCGACGAACGCCCCAGACTCTTGGGTTGCCCCTTTCATTTATCAGCGTGAGGAATGCTGCCCGACCGCTTCTTCCCTCTCTCTCTCTCTCTTTCTCCTTTTTCTTTCTTTCTTTCTTTCTTTCTTTCGGGGACTGCCGTCGCGTAGTCGTCGCCGCGCGGCCCGAGTCGCTGATTTTATTAGCCCGGGGGAAAAAAGCGCAGCCCGTCGGCGATATGGTTGGCTCCCTGGGGAGACAGCAGGGTTGCCATTGGTTGGGCGCCGAAGTAAGGCGGTGGTTATTGGTGTTTCGATTCACAAACTCTTCGCGAAGGTCAGGCGAACCATTTGTTTCCCTTTACTGAAGGGGAGGGAGTTGGAACTTTAAAGCCGTGCCTATTGTTGGCGTGGGTTTTTGCTGCTGCATGTTGATTTTTAAATTTTCGCCTCTTCCGACTGACGTTTCCATAGTTTTCTTGTGTGACATGATTGTGAAATACATCTATTTTATATCTTATAGAAAATCTCTGTTTGCTATTTCCTACGAGACAGNTACGAGGACGACCAAACTGTTTCGTACAATTTTTGTGTGTTTCACTTTCTATTTCTCATTTTTAAAACTTAAGAAAGTAGTGTCGCTTTATTTTCAAGATTTCCGTAATATTTTTAACTCTTGATTTAAAAGATAAATTTGAATGTGAAGGTAAAATATTCAAATACTATCAGAGAAATATTGTTATATTTTCTTCGACCTTTGAAGTATTTTATTTCTAGTCACAACGTTTCGACAGCTGTTTAGGTCGTCGTCACGTACGCGAGTACGGAAAGACTTTTAACTGAAAACGAAAATTACACCTAACGATTAATGACCCGGACACTCGTCTCACTTTAGCGCACCTCACTTTCCATCACTTATTCCCCTGTTGATTCACGTATTGCTTTCACATATCACTTTCCTGCGCTACTCTCCTCCACTCTCCTCCACTCTCCTCCACTCTCCCTCTCCCAGTTAATATAGATTATGAAAAAAATTGTATCGATGTTAAGTACACGTTAGAAACAAATAAAGTGCAATTCTCGTTAAGCCCAGAGATAGAGACGGAGACACCACATGAAATAAACTGAACAAATAAATTGAAAGAGAGAAAAGGCAGAGATCGTTGTTGCTACAATAAAATCTCTTTTGTCCAGCATTTGATAAACCGGAATATTATCTTATTCGGCGTTTCAAAAATCGGTGTTCAATTTAGTGCAGTGACACGCCCTTCACATTTCATGATTTTTTACCGTTATCTTCAGTGTTAGTTTTTTTAAAATTAGTCTTTGTAAAAATTTTGTCTGTAATGTGAAGGGTAAATATAAATTTAATGGTAATGATAAACTCTCGTATATTCATTGATGCACCTAGTACATATAGTTTAAAGAGGTTTTACTGCAATGCGAACAATAGTAACAAACATATTTCTATAGAAGCTATTTCAAACATTAGTAGCCCAATATGCTTTTAACACAATTTAAACGAATCACAAGCATCTTGACGTGATTTCTTGATGGTTATCATACATGGGTTACTGACGTCTCTTGCATTTAGTTGGAGATATCCGACCCCATAATACGAAAAAGACCGAATTTGAAACCTTGGAAGAGTAAGTTTCGTTCTTGGAGATAACGTTCTTTGTAAGAAACCACAAGAACCGCAAAAATACAAGATATTGATCGATATCCCACGAATGTTCCGTGGTATTTAATTCATCTTCAATTCCCTTTTTGTTGACGTAAATTTATTTCAAACTTGTTGTAAAGGAGAAATGATGGTTTATAATCTCGTTTTGTGTTTAAACTTGTGAAACGAGTTTTAAATTTCGAGCCGTGAATGAGCGAAACCGCAATCTCCGAGGTTATGAACATCGCTGACCCGGAATATTTCATTATTGTTCTTCTTGTGCTCTTCATCTTTCACTATAGAAAAAACCAAATCAAAAAAAAGAAAATAGTGGTGCACATACTTTCTCGAATACATTTCTCAGTTTGTACTACAGCAGGGGTCGGCAACCTACGACCCGAGGGTCACCGAGTGACTCATTTGATAATTCCAAGTGACCCACTTTAGTTCCGAAAATAAAGTATAATATAAAAAAATAAGTTATAAAACATAAACATGAAACAAACATTTTGAGAATTAAAAAAATGAAAATAGATACTAAGAACAACATTTTAGTTCGATTACCATGGATCTTACACACATAAGTGTTTATGTATATAAGCTCCATGTCGAAAATACCTCTGACCCAAACGTCTCTTTAATACTCACATTTTGGTTGATTTTGAATCGCGGTCAAAAAAGGTTGCCGACCCCTGTGCTACAGAGTGGCATTAAAGAATTCTATTAGGAGAGGGTTATTTATAGCACCAATATACATTTTGGTCGTCTTCCTGTAACTTTATTTAAAAAGATTTTTATAGAAATACGTTTACTAGCATTTACATAAAAGAATCTATAATTAACAAATTTTGTCCTTTGGTTTTTGGGTAAGATTGAATAGAATTATATTCTATTTCAGGAGATATACGTATAAATAAATATAAAAATATAGACGATATTATTAACGCCAGAAACAAGCAAGCAGTCTATCAATATTCTTATATAACTTACTTAAAACTAAGAAATTAGTATATTTGCAATATGAAATTGCAAATTTATATTCAATAAATATTAATTAGATCTATGATCAATTACGGTTAAATAGTCTGCTTTTATTTATTTTCTCTTATATTTCGTAACGTTCCTTATATATCTTGTCTATGAAAGTGTTAAAATATTTTATAATAACGATTGAAACACCCCTCTCCCCTTTATAACGGGCCTGTAATGAAATCCCTCCAAATAATTACGTGAAACTAGTACTATCCCCGCCTCGCACGTCGAAAAATGGTTTTATTGTTTTTCGAAAAAATGTAGGGACGAATTTTGGTACACCGATTCAGTTATTCGATCTTCATTTGTCTATGATCTTTTTTTTTTGGTGTGTGTGTGTGTGTGGGGGGGGCTTTTCGTCGACATCGAGGTCATTAAAGCCCTAAAATTCTGTACAGGTAGGGAAAATGCTGTTACGTCCTTGAAGTGCTTTGGACTCGCCGAATGACTCAACCATACCCACTAAAACCCCCTGAATTACAACTCAAACCGCAAGTATCAACATATCTTAAAACATTACATAAATCATTAAAAAAAGTGAGAAAAAGACGAAAATAGAAGATACCGTAGCGTCAGAATAGCAAAGAACAAGAGGTGACCAAGGGAGGTCAGGAAAGAGAAAGGAAGGAGCTTGGCACAAGTAAGTGGAAGTAATGCCAGACTCGGCTTGGGGCCCCGTGTTCGCCAAACACGTGCTTACTAGATGTAAGTCCCCTGGGGTGTCTATGATCTTACTGAGCGGCTGAGATAATGCATAGTAGTGACAAAATTTAAGGTTAAAGGAACCCTATAAAACATACCGTATAAAACATGCGTTACGTAACACCAGCGATAACTCCCCCTTGCTCAGCAGCAGAAGTACGACAGCGACTTAGGTCTGTACGACTCTGACATTGCTCTGAAGAAGGCCGCAGCATGATGGCCGAAACGTTGGTAGTTGTATCTACTAAGAAGCGGTTTGTCCCGGACAGACAAGTTCATACTGACTCCGGCCGCGGAAGCCTACGTTTATATCTCCCTTACTCCGTTGTAACTCAGTGTTACGATATGAATATATATAAATAAATTACAACTTAAGACCTATTTTATGGACTATTACGATGTATTTTTGTGCGTTTTCAATACACANTTGGAGTCGTCGTCAGGTGTAAACAAATTGGAACGATGATGACGGCTCAAAACACGAGTCAGCTCCACCGGTAGTGTTGTCATTCATCACCAAGTCATCCCGGGTTCGGTTCCCGATGTAGCTTTTCGCATAATAGCTGTGACTACTGTGAAGGAAACCTTCCTTCCACTATCCAGCTCCTCCTAGTATCAATAACTGTAACTATCACTAACTACTTCTACTAACCCCTCCACGTGGGCCAAGTTGTTGGTAAACCCAGGTAAGCGACCCATACACTGACAATAGACCTACCACCCAACTCCTTCTGTCACATTTCCCATTTACAAATGCAACAATGAGAAAACACGAGGCAAAAGGTTGTGTATTGAAAACGCACAAAAATACATCGTAATCGTCCATAAAGTAGGTCTTAAGTTGTAATTTATTTATTCGATAAAGATATCTCGCCCCTCCTCCATCCACAGAGTGCGTTACGTATATGTGTGGACAAGCCCCGTTTTGTACTTCCGGGCTTCTATCCTCGTGCTGTAGTTTCCGCAATCGCTTTGAAAATGCGACTTATAATTTCGCGTTCTGTGTGTTTCCGTGACCGTTTGTAGTAGCGTGACTGCATTCTCCTTCCAAACGTGTCGTGAGAATGTGAACTATTTTCTCGCCTGTCGACGCCTCTACCGTTGCTCCCGACCTTGAACCAAATTCACACGACGCAAATGACACGCGTTGTTCCAGAAGATCTCCCGCACAGAATCGCAATTGACGGAAACGTTTTGCAACCACTAGCTCGAAATTACAGTCGGATTCATCAAATGCTTGCTCATTAATTCAATTTCCCGTCCCTTGCAATTTATTTCATTGGCGAGGAAAATGGACGGTTCGATATCAGTATATCTATTGTTGTAAATAATTTTAATTGTGTCCTATAATATCAAGTTTGTGTATCTGAAAGTTTTCTCGGATTTTGCCGAAACTCATATAGCAAATGTTTTTTGGAATAAAAAAACTATCAATGTGGTCTTATTTCTGAGAAGAATTGTTTTAGTACATTTTTACCATATAAATATTTCTAACATTTCGGATTCCCTATTTCCAATTATTTACGTTGCTAAGGAACTAAAATTCCAGTATAGTTTTCATGATCGACCATACAGATTTCTATCTCACGTTCTAACTTAAGTTTAGGGCAATAATTACGAAATTTGTGGTACATTTATAGATGAGAAAGTTTAATTTCGTATTTTACGCTAGTGATCGAAGAACGATGGTTCTAGTTCCCAAGAATGATTTTTTTTGGTCATCATGATGTTGTGCTTACTGGTAATATAATACTTTAGTGCCGGGTGCAACTGTTTTCTTATTAATTCAAAACCGCGAGTTTGGTTTGTTTTAAAAATATAAATAATTTCCCTACGAACTATTACACGGACTTCCAGATATTTCTTAACTAAACGTCGAAACTTTTTTATAGAAAAATACGAGAAAAATATTGAATTAAAATTAATTACTTTCATTTAAATTTAATGTTTTCGAATTACTAAAAAAAAGTGCTAAACTTAAATAAAATTGTGTTATTAATGATAAGAAAAAGATTGTGTACATATTGCAAGTATTATTTCATGAGTTCTTTGAGTATGAGTTTTGTAGTTTTTATGTGAGGATATTAACATATTCTGGAAATGAGTGTGTAAGTACTTTATTTTCACGTAATTCATTGGTTAAACGTATTTTTAGAGTGTCCTTTTCTAGTTTCGTAAATTATACAGAATATGAGTGTATTATACCTTATTATGAGTAATTTCCGATTCTCGTCTTTTACTCTGGAGCGTGTAAACTTTAGCTTTGTTTCGTTGTGACGGTGCGAAAAGTATTTTCCCAACATTAACCGCCCCGAGAGCATTAGCGCCTTCGTAAGTAGCGCTTAAAGAAAAAGTTTAGCGCTGCACGAACGTTCGCGAATGGGAGTTACTTCATTCCGTGGATTGTTATTTTTCGTGTCTGAAGGTCATCGAAGCAACAAGCTCTTTTCAACGCAGGTTGTTTTATTATTATGAATCACGTGATATGACGTGGTACGTCGTACGTGCGCAGTGACGGATCTAGACCGAGGGGGGGATTTTTTTTTCTAGATCAAGGGGGGGGGGAGGGGGCTGGCTAACTGGGGAACATTTTTCTTTTTAAAAAATTATGATTTTACAACACAAATTTTTATACTTATAAATTTTTTTAAGTAAAATACGCGATACAAATAATTAACAATCTGGTTTTATTAATAACTATAACAATTAATAACATTAATTAATATGGGCTCTAATGACCTCGATGTTGACGAGCCCTAAAGCCCCCCACCAAAAAAAAAAAAAAAATCTGGGAACACTTTTACAAAGTATGACATTTATCAACTTCAATTTTACCTGGGAAGAGTTCAGGTCCAATGGAAGGAGGGAAGAGCTATATTCCTTTTAACCCCCCCCCCCTCTCACTTTCATAGATCCTCCACTGTTATGAATCACATGATAAAAAGCGTTACCTCGGACGTGTGGATAACTGGAGAGCCATTTCTGAGAACTAATTAGCTCGAAATGCGCATAGCGACAATGGAATGCCAGATGTGAGAGTTCGCCTCTCATTTTCAGCTAATCATGAAAGAATATTATTATGAAAATTATTAATTAAGTCTCTTTCTACTCAGTAGGATTTAATTTTGAGAGAACAATGTGTATGCGTATGTTTCCCAGTCCTCCGAGTACACGACATTCACACGAATATTACGTAACGAAGCATTTTACACGGCGTATTATGAAAGCAGAGTACATAAAAGGATTACAATTATAAATGGATATGTTTTGCAAAATATAGTGTTCTGTTTTACTTTCTTGAGTTGTAAATCATTTATGATGAAAGATTCGAGCGTACTTCAGCTCCACTGATCCTCAGATAAAAGGATAATTTCACCATTATACTCGACACTTCCTTGAGGATTAGGACCTCGCGGTGCCCGTCGCGTCACTGGGACCATTTGAGTAATGAGTCATAGAGTTGACTTTGCCACTATTAAAAAAATGTGTTGTTCCAGAATAATTGAAATGTATGTTAAAAATTATGAAAAATGATACCAAACACAACCTTGCTGCCATCAAATACATATTTTACTACTAGTCCAAGAAATTAGGTGACGAAAAGAATCGAACCGATAATGAATCTCACTGTCAGTGTTTTTTTCATTTTTCGCAAATAACATGAAAACAACGAATTTTTAGAACAAAACATTCGTGTACCGAAATAATGTTCATTAAATTTCCAACAAATTGTATTCTGTTTCGTTTTGTCGCCTGACGAACGGAAAAGGCTCTGGAGCGCGATGAAATTGACAAAAACTACAAAAAACTTATATTTCCGTTTTTTGTTTATAACTTGAGAACTCATCACTTTTAGAGAAGATGTCCTTAAACCAAAATGAAATACATTTACAAAATGTGTTTTCCAAGATATTTTATGTCTGACAATCTATTTATCCTCTCCTGCACGTGGAAGCTCAGTGTACATCTATGTAATAGTTGATATGTACGTTTTTCCTTGCATCAAATAGGGATTTTTTGATACGTTGTATTTGGTCAAATGCTGATGATGAACCCAAGTTTTCGACGTCGAAAGTACCAGAAACAGACAAAAGGAAAACAGTACATTTTCAACATTTTTCAGTTTTCATGAATTTTAACTTTGAAGCAAATAATTTTTTTAAATAATGAGCTACATTATTTTTTACAGTTCTGGTAATTTGCATCAGTAACAGACTAGAATCTCGGACCATCTTAGGACCACAGAGCCTACCTGTTTCGTATTTCCCCTCCCTGTTCTTTTTGCATCGGTGTTCGACCGTCTCGAAAATGAATGAGCCGGTAGTCATGATGGCTCGACCTCAAATTCGTGACAATGTTATTAACTCTTAACAATCCTTTATTTGAACACGAATGAATTCTTTATAATATTAAAGAAATCTCTTACATATTTTATACAAAATAGTTGAAATACACTACGATATTTTCTCTTGTAAAAACCTACAATGACTGAGTTTGAAAACTTGAATATATTATTCATAGAATTGCTTGAGAAACCTAGAATAAAAAGCTTCCAAGAATAAGTAGCGTACAAATTTTTGAAATAATCTCTTTTGTTCTTATATTTCATAATTTTATGTTTTTATTAATCATGTTACGTCGAATGAAAATGGGAGACGGGACCGGGGTTCGAACCCGGGACCTTAAGCTCAGCGCTCTCATGCGCCTACCGACTTCGCCATCCCGTTCGCCTCTCGGGCCCGTCTATCATTTTCATTCAACTTGTGAAACCCAAAGACCTCTGAGGTGGTCTCGTAGAGACTAAACTCCTCAGGGGGTTCGAACCCCGGTCCCGTCTCCCATTTTCATTCGACGTAACATGATTAATCTGTTGCCTGGCGGTGAGGTTCACCGCGATCTAAGAGATTTTTTATGTTTTTATATTATAATTATATGAATTATATTACATGAAATATATGTTATATATTGCTCAGAAAACATGTGGAAAAGGGGATTTTACTCTTGTAGTGAACACGCGTTCATAACAACAAAAATTCAACAATAGTTGCTGCAATTCATGACAAAACAAAATCGAAGTTACATGCAAGTTTTCTTAGCCGTTACCCCCTTCATTTCTGACATTCAGACGAATGACCAAACCTGCCTTCTTATTTCTTTATTCCTGTCATTCACAGTATAAAACACACTTTCCTTGACTTAGAAAGAATTAAATATTGTGTCAAAAATAAAACAGGAGCCAAGAATTATTCTAAAGCATAATTGTATAGTTTCAAAACTTGATATGCCGAGTACTGGTGAACTATCAAGAACTGAAGCATTTACTGTACGACGACAAACAAAGTATATTATTTTACTATCAATAATATATGTTTTATAAAAGCATCGAGAAAACTACAAGTACAAATTACGTACTTTTTTCTCGAAATCATGGACTCCCAAAACAGATATTTCGCGACCGAATGTTTTCCACCATTACAATACTTTCTATATACTACAAAAATGAAAAAAAAAACAAGCTTAAAACACTGGAATGTCATAAATACGTCGTGTTTGGGTCCATTTTTATTGGAATTATGCGTAGAACTAAAAAATTATAAGAGAACAGGAATACAAATAAAATTATTCAATTAATAGTATTTTAAATATCTCTGGAGTAAGAGACTCGCGAAATCCATTGAGGTTGGCACGAAGGTGGGTGGCGGGGTGGCAAGGCATGCCCATGCGGAAGTGTCGAGTTTAAGATCTCCGAAAGTTTCAATTGAAGATTTCCTTTTCTGAAGTTTTGTTATTTTTCTCTGCTCGTAAAAGTTATTGTCCGTGAAGTTCAATGACATCGATACAAAAGAAAGTGCAGTCCTCTTTCCCCACCACGATACTCAAGGGGGTGTCCATTTTTGTCGCTATACAGAGAAATCGTCGTATATAGAGAAACCAAAATTTGATGTAATATATTTAAAAATAATAGTACCGTTAACTCACACAACAGATATTTATTACATAAAACATTACTCTTATTTACTTACATTACATTTGAAGAAGGTGAATAGTGGCGCGTAAGGTCACCGCGTATCTGAGAATGAGGTTTAAATTTGGAAGTGTAAGTGTAAGACAGGGTCGATTAGGAATGGGACGAAGAGGCGAGATACTTGGACACGGAACTTTTAAATTCATCTTAATACGTGTATGGTAAAAAAAAAATAACGTTTAAAAAAAAGAGATGAAAATAATTACTCTTGAAATAATAATTATTATTATACAATATAATTATGATTAAATATACAATGTCCATTAGTGGTAGTAGTGTTATTACTGTTGCTTCATCACCATGTAAAATATAAAATTAAATTCTTATTTGCCAACGTTTCGACACCTATCGTGTCTTCATCAGGGTTTATAATACTCCATACATTTTAAACCGAAACACCACATTACCATCACAACAGTCACTCACAACCTCTAATATTCAAACATACACACGCCAACCACATCTGAGCAACCAACGCCCAACCGTTACAATTCAAATAACCCACACAGTCACACCAACTAAAACCAGTTATATCAAAACAAACCAAAAATATACATTCAAACAAAACACACATCAAAATTATATAAATAAATACAAAAACCCATCGTTAAATTATAACTAAATAATGTTTCTTAGATTCATATCCCAATACATTTTACAGATTAGAGTGCACCTTGTTAGTTATTCTCAAACAAACATATTTTCTGCTAAGTATAATTAATTATTAAGTACAATTGAATATTAGAAGATTAAAACGCAAAATTATAAAAGACGAACCGAATTGAGGTCGAAAGAAAAATGGAACAAAATAAAATATAAAAGTTTACCAATCATGAATCAATATTATTTCAAAAATTATTAGAAGTAAAATATTCTTCACTTACCTAAACAGATCCAATTTCAAGCTTCAATTTGAAATGAGGAGCCAGATGGAGAATTCCCGAACCTTGTGCTTTCAGGAAGGAAATTTTTACATCTTGTCCTGGGGCTTATCTCGTCCGTTATACTTCGGTGGTTTCAGAGTCGTTCTACGATCTCTTGATTCAACGTTTCCTTTCTGCTTTTTCCACTTTCTCTGGCGGAATTGGAGGTGAGGTAGACGGGAACGAAAAGAAATGGTCCGTTTCCGATCATTTAGTCGATATAACCGCGTTTTCTGATCTCTGACAGCTTATCCACTTTATATATTCCGCTAAACATTACTTGATTTGGTTGAAGATTCATTTTTATTTTGTATTTTGGAAACGAAAGGAACACAGTAACACATTGAAAATTTCAAGTGACTTTTTGTTAGTGCAGTAGAATTGCGCTAATCTGGACTAACTAGGTTCTAATCCAAGTAATGGAAAATATGGATAAACCGGATTATAAGATAAATAAACAATAAATCCGTGCACTGTAGGAATTTCCATGTATTCAATATGCCTCTTAAGTAAAAAACTATTTACAAAACACTCGTTACTGAAAAGAAACAGTAGCTCCAATTTTTGTAAACCAATTCTAATATTTAATCCAAAGAATAATGTAATGAATTAAGAAAATAACGTAATCAATCATTTCGCAGCGCCCAAACGGTAACATTTTATCCTTTTCTTCAGCTATCGAGGACAAATGCAAAGAAGAAACCGATGTCTAAGTAATAAAACTTGTACCTGTGATCCGAGATCTAGACCGTACTCTAGCGGGGCGGACTAACCGGGGAGCAACATGGTTTTACAACACAAATTTTTATAAATATTACCTTTAAATAAAACGCATAAATAAATAATTAACTATTAACAATCTGGTATTATTAATAACGAGGCGGTTGATTATTAAACTTATTAATATGGTATTATTAATTTTATGAATACTGTATTATTAATAACAATTATTAAATCTAAAACACTTTTAGAAAGTATGCCATTTATCAACTTCAATTTTCAACGCCAACCTTATCTGTTTTAAGCGATCTGCCACCGAGTGCGGTCGTATAATGAATTAGTGTTACGAAGACGGTTGACCGTATTTAACGAGCTCAGATTCACAGCGGGAAGGAAATTCGCGGGTTTTCGCTGTTTCATGCGTCGGTGGTGTCAGGACATCCTTGTCCCGTTGCGATGAGAGAGAAAAGGAAAGGAAAAGGGGGAATAATGAGAAAGAGCGAGGGGCACGGGTGGAGGGGAGGAGGGGTGGAGGGGACAGAGGTCGCGGCGCGTGTACGCTCCGTGCGCCGGATGCAGATGCCTCGCGCCAGATAACGTGCTTCACCTACATNAAAAAAAAAGGGGGGGGGGGGGGGGGGGGGGGGGGGGGGGGGGGGGGGGGGGGGGGGGGGGGGGGGATAAGGGGGACGTAGCCCCCCCACCCTCCACCATTGGACCTGAACTGTGAACAGACAAAGTTGAAGTTGATAAATGGCATACTTTGTAAAAGTGTTACCAGATTATTAATTGTTATTAATATTATAATTGTTATTTTTATTAATAATTCCAGATGAATGGAATAAATAATTCCAGGTTAATAACACTAATAAATAATTGTTACTCTTATTAATAATGCCAGATTATTAATTATTTATTTGATGTATTTTATTTAAAGATAATATTGATAAAATTTGTATTGTAAAACCATAATTTTTAAACAGAAACGTACCCCGATTGATTACAGTCTAGATCCGCCAATGTTCGCGGTCGTGGATCCGCGAAACGGCGCTGATTGGAGGAGAGTATGTACTGACCGTTGTGAAAGGGTATATCGCGTTAACTACAGTCGGGAATAAAGTTCAGGGTTACGTTGATAGTGCAACTGAGGGCATAACCCTAAATTGACGAGGCACTTATTTCTGGAACTTATTTCTAGACTGGAAACGTATATGTCTCAGCAGTACATACGGTAAAGTGGGAACAGCCATGACTGGCAAAACAGATATGGCAGTAGGGAACAAGGAAGAAGAGAAAGGAGGAGGAGAGACATTAAGAAATGAGATGAAAATGAAGAGAGAGATAGTAAAGAGACAATAAGAAATAACACCTAAAAACAAGAGGAGATAAAGGAAACCCAGGAGGTGTTCGAATGGTCGCGAAACCGGGTTCAAAAGAAGAAATAAATTGGAAAAATAAAATTATGAACGAAATCCGTACTCGAGAAGAAAACAACATAATATGAAGTTAATAGACGAAAGTAAAATTAAATTTTCGCTGCAACTCTAAAGACGTTCGTAAATGCTGTTTAGCAATCCATTCACAAAATTTACTGAACAATAAAAATGTTTCTATTCATATTTTCTAAATGTTGAATTTTTGCAAAAAGAGAAAGAACGCTATGTATCACAAGCGAGTACATCAAACTATCACTTATTAGAAAAAGGAAAAAAATAGATAACAGTTGTGCATGAAGCCTGACAATCTCTTCATTTTTAAAAGATTTTCTTTTTTCTAATAGGAGAGGGAATGCGCCCTTGTAGATACTGAAGCTTCCCTACGATGGTTACTGAAACAAAAGTTTTCAGTGCCATTTACTGCAAGGAGATAGACGTTTTGTCGCAAGTCTTTTGCGAGTTGAGGAGGAATTAATTGAAAGTTACTCAAATATTTGTCAATGATTCGAAACCGTACATAATGAGAATGAATTTCACTCGTCATATCTCTTATAAATGATAAAATGGTTCTGTAAAGCTATAGAAAATGGGGGGAAAGGGATTATGGGCACGATTGAAAAGGGATGAAGGTTCCAAAAACGTAAGAAGGTGCATTAAAAATCCCTTCTTTCTCATTTCGAGACAAAATTTCAGACAGTGCCGTATATTTGATGAGATATAATTTACCGCAAGAAAAAAGGTATCTATATATCCTAATCCTGGTCATCAGTTATCAAAGGTTCTATATGGGATCAATACCATCCTACTATCGGATTTTTTATTGCAGACCCCTCACTTCTAATAGCTGTGGAAGGTACAAAAAAGTCGCAGAAAAACACATTTACCGCTATTGGATTTGTCATTTTGTTGTGCAGATACGCAATTTCTTTCTCAAAGTGACTAAAATGCACCGCTTGACCGAATATTCAAAACATGGTTTTATTTATCAATTGATGAAGGCTGAGCAAATAGTTTTAAACGTTTAAATTCAATTGAAATGTGATTATGGCATTCTTCTGAGTGCGACAGTATAAATTTTATTTCTTAATCATGTATTTGGTCGTTTTAGCAGTACTTTCCAAAACAATTAATAACTCATTATATTTTGCTTGACATGAATAAACGTTGTCGCAAATACAACAGTGATCATTCGCTGAATAAGAATTATTTTTGTCACTCTTCGTTTATTTTATAAGAAGTAATGAAGTCGACGTGTCGGCAGAAACCACGCTTTTTGAAACATTTTAGGTTTTAAAAAATTAATCTTCAATCGTGAAAACAAATTTTTCACTTGGGTATATGCAAAACAAAATTATGAATCCATTGGTGGTAACTGTGTTTTTCTGCGATTTTTGTTGTTCTCTGCAGAGCTATGAGAAGTCAGGAATCTATAACAAATAAATCCTATAGTTGGAACCTGTCCACAGAGGTCTGTTTCTGCGTTATTTTAATATTTGAGACAAGACGTTATCATTAAACAAGTTTAAAACGAAATCTGAAGCAACCGAACATCAAGACAATTCTTTTTTCGCGGAAATAATCGATGAAATACTGCTGGCGTATTTCAAATCCTCAAGGAGGATTAATTATAAATATCGGGATGGGAGAAAAGCTAAGTCTTCTGTAATGAGTACTAGTAGAATGGCAAAGGGCAACGATGTGCAGCAAATCAAAGTTCATACAGGATGTAAAAATGAAAGTATAATGGCTACGTAACGTAGCACAGAGTGACAGTCTGGTTTCATGGACAGAAAGAATGAATACGCGAGGCAAAATAAGCCTCGGTGACTAAAAGTGATCTATTTTCCTAGTGCCTAGGGGGTAGACATATTTATATTTGAGAAATATTGAGAAGATTTTCTCTCATGCTACTGCATGGTGATGTTATTGCTTATTCAGAAACAGACTGCATTCGAGAGGAAATATGTACAGACTGATTAAGTTAACTTATTGAGGAATTTCGATACGAGCATCAGCGAAGCTGCAGACTCTGTTTCGTTTATGTCCTCACTACATAAATGTGTATCTAAAGGTCGTAAACGTGAGAAAGAGAACACAGCAGTGACGCTGCCGGTCCACGTTACATCGACGTCAATATGGAACTGGCGATAATTAGTGTCAATGAGAACCGGAGTATTTTTATATTGCACGCTCGAGTTTGAATTGACGTTCGAAACAAATTAGTGTACAACACTGATTCCCAAAGTGGTCTCTATCGACCTGCGAGGGGTCCAAGTCGGCGGAAAACAAAAGTGGGGCTTCGTGAGATATAAACGGGGGTCCACGACACTGGACCTAATTTAAGCAGGTCGTGACCTTAATTTTGGCTATTCATGAATGGAATAATCCACACAGTTTAGTATGTCATACCTGTTTCTTATCCCGTACTATGGAATATCGCGAGAAAGTTTTTAATTGATTTTCTACCTTCATGGGGTTTCAGCGCGGTTGCCAATCTAACAAAAAAAAAGAAAAAAGAAACAGACTGTATATCACTGATCGAGGAGATTTGAGATTAAACCTAACTAAATTGATGTTGAAAATTTGTTATTGAAGCATCAGCTTCATCCCTCCCATTTTATTCATTTATTTTTGCTTAGTTATATTATGTAAAATATACTAAATTCTAATTTGGTTGGTTTTAATTTGAATTCAATTCATAAATTATAAAAAGTAACACTTGTTTTCTTAATGTTTTTTCTCACTGCTCTTAGAAATTTAATCTTTCAAAGTGAATAGCACTATACAAGCTGCCAAAAACACATTTGAAGTTGATGAATTTGCAGAAATTCAGTATTACATTTGCAGTGGGGTCTACCCAAAACCGAAAAACGTGGCAAGTGGTTCACGAAACAAAAACGGTTGGGGACTTCTGGTGTACAAGAGTATAAGGACATGAGAATGTGGTTCTTGAAATGACATCTGTTAAAGACAAGGAAACCTTTTGGTGATGAATGAAAAAAACGTTCATACCATTCCAACCCATAGCATTGTATTTCGGGATGTAATTTTCATCAATCCAAGAAATATATAAAGTGAGTTAGTTTAAGTTGGTATTTTGTTGAAATAAAACATGTAATTATTATATTTGTACTAAAAAAATTGAAATGATAAAGAATTCATTCATTTATTAAAAAAGAATTAGTGCACCAGGGTGGACGAGACGATTATCACAATTTTGTTTCTTTTACTATTTCGAGTTTTATTGATGGCTGGAAAAGTATAAACACACGAAATAAATCGTAATTTTATGTTTTATTAAGATACTAAATCTCAACCGTATAATCCGAATATCAGAATAAATAAGAGCTGGATAATTTTCTTGTTGGAGCACTGACTACGGTTTTAAGTAATTCTCTCCTAAGTTTTATTTCCTTTTTATATTAAGGGGGATATGTCACATCACTCACTTTTCGAAGCACTTTTCTTTGAGGAAATGTATTGCTCGATATTTAATTCCAGCTGTGTAAGATTATATGAAATAACATAGAAGAAATGTTAAAAGTTACTAATTACTTTTTCTCTCACTTAATGGCCCATAACCGCTTCACTGCGACAGACACGCTTCCACCGCTCCATTTAAAACCCACGCTTGGAACAAGAATTCTAATATTAATATTGACTGGGGAAGAAATTTCGGAGCGTCTAAATATACAGAGGGGATGATATCCAGATATTCATTACATTGATAAATTATGTCTTCCGGGAAAGAGCGAGACACGTTACAAAGTGATTCATCACAAACTTTCGTGAGCGAAATTGGTTGATGTGCCTTATCCCGACTTGTAAATAGCTCCTTAATAGCGCTTACTCTTTCAACTGTTTGACCTCCAACCTTGGAGGCACCCAACAGACATGGTGGTGAACACTGGAACGTGTTTACTTAGCAAGCGTGTTCCTTCTAATGCGCATTCAAGACCTTAGACCTCGTCCTCATCTGCAACTCAGATGAAGTGTGACTGACCTTACAGCAATCAGTGTCAACGTGCTGGTATACACGCGTCAACTAGATTGTAGCACTAATAAACTTTATTGTCAAAAAAACAGTTTCAAACTGCTTATGACTACGTGGGGGGCATTATTGTCCCCGCAGCCAAACAAGGATAATCAGATGTAACCACCCATTACATACTGCACGCCGCAACACCCACACATAGGCTGCTATAACCCGTGGAAAAGCTTATCTCAGGAATATCGTGTGTCCTATCGGCCAAAGATCAGATAAAGCCCGCCGTCCTAGCTGGTATATAAAATTCTGCAGGTTCAGCATGGCCTACTTCATTTATGGAAAATGCATTTATCAATATTTTAAACAAACAAAATAATCTCCATGTAAATGGTTGTAATTTTATAAATGCTTCAGTTTTTGTCTCATTTCAATCGGACAACTTTTACATCAATTAAAGGTTATAAAATTATTTGACTTTACTCTAATGTAATAATTCGATAATTTACGTTCAAAATTAGGTTCATTCCCACAAACGCTCATCTGCATGCTTTGAAACAACTTTTTGTTCACGACATAGAAGCTGTAAACTTATTTATCATTAACATAGCGTGATGCCATTGTAATTTTCTGCAAAGCTAAAATGTGTTCCTAGCTAGTTTTGAAAAATAAGATATACTGACTTATTAGCTACGAGTAGAAGTATATATGCTTATCAAATAAGTGATGAAATAAAAAATTTAAAACAAAATTGCGTTTCATTTTTTAAAATCAGAAAACTAAGAGATTGCATGAAAAATAATTCAACTTTTATTTATTTCAGTCGGTACTATTTGTTAGAATGTCAATCTCCAAACGTAACACGTAAGAAGATATGTCAAAATATTGATGGAACAGAAACTGAGGGGACGGGAGCAAATGGGATAGTTAATCAATAATAATGATTTTATTGTCAAAAACTCAGATACAGATTATTTAGCGTTTATTTGAATTTTGACGGTTGGTGACTTGTGGAAAAGAGCTATTTGAGCTGCATTGCTTAAAAACATTTTATGAAAATGTTCAAACAAATCTCAGAGACATGTATTCAGAAATACGGCGAAGCAGGTTTGCTTTGACATGAAACAAAGCAATGTTAGACCTGTGACATCTGACGATGATCAAAACACTTTATTTTGTTAAAATTCTGTTGCACTATGTATGGAAAAAAGACATTAATTTATGAAACTTAATTCCCCATAAAAATCTACAACATTTTATAGTAAATTGTAATATTCACCTAGTATTTATTCATTAATTCAACTTGTGAATTTAAATTAACTTAATTCTAAATTAGAATTAAGTGTGGAATTCAACTACTACCTTTATTAACAACGCTCAAAGAATACACTTTTCTTTTTAATGCTCGATGGAAAACTGACACGTGTAGCATGTTATTTCAACGTTCACCCTCTTTCCCCGATTGTGTAGGAAGGGACTAATGTGGGCGGCAGCGTCGAAACATAAGCTTCTGCTAACACGAGTGGAACGCCCACGTAAGAAAGATTCGGCAATCTCGCAATGCTGGCATTGGCTTCTCGACTTTCACGTGATCTTTAGGCTCCTCCCTCATTGGCTTTCTTTTGCTGCGAGGAGAATAAATTAAGTAACTCTCCGGAAACAAGCAAAGGAACCGTCCCGTCAATTCTAATCAAGGACCCATGGGCAGTGGCGGATTTAATATTTAGAAAAGAAGTTATTTAATAAATACGTACTGTTATTCATTAATTATTCAAAATAAGTTGTAAATATAAGTGGAGTAAAAATTCGAGATTAATAAACCAAAAGTATTAATGACATTCCCGCCCAAGGAAAATCCGCCACTACCTGGAGAAAAACCGGAGTAAAACCCGGGCCAGGGAGGTAATATTTGGATGAAATTCTTTCTAATCTACGATTCCTCATCTCGTGAATATTATGAATAGTATCGTGCCGATCCCATTTTTTATATTTCGCTATCGATTCTCTATAATATGTGTGTCTTCTTTATTTACCTTTCGAAGAAAATTTGCATTGTTGTGTCAACAACACATATTTCAACACTGTAAATTTTTGCTTTGTGTGATCAATGGGTAAAAGCATTGTTATTTATTACCATGTCGAATTCTTTGTTTGTATGTCATTAACCTTTATTTTAATTCGACGAATACAAATCTAAAATTAAAATATATCTCCCATCAACTCCAGGATTATTGTTTCTCTTCCCCATTTATCCCTTTTGACCTTCATTTTGTCACTTGTTGCTCTTTCAGTTGCAGCTGAAGTAACGAACTGTACCTATCCGAAAAATATTTCTTCTTTGCTTACGTGAACACGAGCATTGGATAAAATATTAAAATTACTCTGAACACAGAAGTGGAAAATGTATAACGTGATGTAATCATGTAAAACAATAATGATAATATATTTATTTACTAGAAATGGGCAGATCTTACCCGGTGGCAGTATATAAGGAAATACAATACAAAAATACATATCACAGAGCTCTGAAATAAAAATTTGTAAAGTAAATCATTAAACTATATGATTCGACTAATATTAAAGTATTAAATATAAAAACATTTTACCCTGAAAAATCTAAATAATTGATAAAAGACATGTTATTGCACATTTTATTTCACTGATGACCCAAACACCCTTTCGTGCACTTCACTTCACATTTCCCTTCCCACCTTTTCTAAATCACTTATTTCCCTCGTATCACTTCACTTCACTACCCACTATCAATCCACTAGTTTCCCATCTACACTAGCGTACCCACTCTTCCCGAAGTTACCTACTCCTTTTAATTTGTCTGCTCCCCTTTCGATAGAGCGTTTTTGAATTAAAGAGAGGTTATTATAAATAATCGTCATATTCTTTTATTTGGAAACGGATCGAGAGTCGCAGTCGAAATGTATGGGGACTCGAATTTTTCAATACAGTGATATCGAGAGGTATCGAATTAATTGGTTTCTGTCAGAATCAAAATTAGAAACAATCTTACTTTTTGAAAATAAAATTGATTACAAAAATTAAAGGGAAAATTGATTGGTATTGCGAGTCAATTTTGTTTTCGTTAACTTCAGGAAAAGTAAATAATGAGTGTAATGAGAAACGATATATTTTTCGTGCAAGAAGAGATTTTGAGGGTGAGTGCAATGACGAATATTGTCAATTCGAATACATCTAAAATAATAGATTCTTCGTCTTTCCTTTGAATGAATCATTTACTTATGGCAGGTGAACTCATCTATCTAGGGTCCACGAGATATAAAAAACTACTTATGACCACGTGGTGAGTGTAGTGTATTCCTCTCTGGAAGCAAACAAGGGACTATTCCAAAAATTCCGATCGAAGGAACTAATAGGAAGTATGAGAAAAACCCGGATTGGATTTGGGCTACTTACGTATTTTATTTTATGGTAGTGTATTATTCTTAAATACATTACTCAATTCTTTGTCGATTTATAATTCCGAGTATCAATTCTTTATCTTTAGCTTAAAATTAACGGTTCATTTCACAACGTGTTTGTATGTCTTCAAGTTAAAATAGAAGTATTGATAATACGAAGAAAGTGTAAATTGTTTCGGAGATTTATTACATCTGACTCCCGTGGTACTGCAATCAATGATACGTTCTAAGGTTAACGTCGCGTCAACACGGAGAGCAAAACACACACACACAAAAATAAATGATGGGATATCGATTGTAGCATTTCATTGCGCTCCTCGCTGTATGTGCGTCACGTGATTGATTCGAGGCGAAGATTCTCCTTCCACTCGAAGTTTGATGGTTGCGGACCCAGGAGGAAATGCGCGCGGTTATGAGCTGAAATTTACGCGCGTTGATGAGCGAGAAAAAAGAAGAAGAAGA
>NNCF01125967.1:671088-681613 GCA_002313205.1 Laupala kohalensis | reverse complement strand
ACTACACCATCCATTTCTTTTCCACAGCTGTACACCATTTTCACGCAGACCAACTGTGCACCGGAAATGATGTGCAGTTGTGGAGAGAACAGATGGTGTAATGGTCATCACCCCTGCGATCAAAGCAGGAGTCCCGGGTTCGATTCCCGATTTGTCACCTTTTCACCTGGCCGAAGGCTAGCGCATATCTTCTCCACGTGTAGGTACACATAAAAGTTGACTCCTGACGCGGAAGCCGACGTTTGTATTATTGCTTTTTTTTAAAGTGAAATGCATGTCGTGTTCTGATTCTGAATTGGGACACTTCGTGATATATTTAAAAAAATGTTAAAAGATTTCGTCCCTTCGTTAAACTGAAGTCGTTGGTTATTCTGAAGTTGGTAGCGACGGAAATATACGAAAATCTTTGATTCTGTTTACATTATTTTTATTGTGAATTAATGAAATGTCTTTACTTTGTTCGTCCCTAAACGTCCATTCTGACTGAGTTTCGCTATTTTTCCCCAGTCACGTTAGGTGTACTGCTTTGGATTCCAAGACTTAATAATAAATATTATTTCAGTCCTTTCCCTTATACTTCTTGTATAAATGTATATTTTTGCTCTTTTGTGGTCAGATGGTAGGGCAAACACTATGGTCTAAGTCTCACCACTAAATAAAATAAATTTTCTTATTACTTATTATTATTATTATTTTATTCCGTTTAGTATCTCAGTATTTTCTGCTTATCGTAGTGAGGTACGGGCTACACCAAGCACGCTCACTCTGGATGATCCAAAAATTTTCTGACTATTCTTGATGTGTTGAGCAAAACAGCTTTCTGACGTTGTACATAAATGGTCTTGCGCAGTTTTAACATGCTAATACTGTTGTGGAGAGAGATAGGGATGACTCCTGCAGAGAACATTAATACCGGTACTATGTAAACTCTGGCCATGTTCCGTATCCTTTGTATTTCTGCCTCAAGGTCACTGTATTTCTGATATTTTTCCTGAATTGTTTTTCTGAAGGTTGTGAGTGTTTGGCACAGCTATGTCTATCAAATAGGTTGTCCTTATTATTATTATTATTATTATTGTGCAACTATAGAAAAGAGAAATTTGATGTTTAAAGGAAATAAAAGATAAGTCTTCACCACTAAGAAAGATTGCTTCAACACCTAGAAGCAAAAAAATAACTTGTGAAATAATCTGTGTTTCATTAAAAACAAATTTGTTGATATTATAACAGTTTGCTAACTATATTTATTCGTATTTGTTGGAATGTGCTGAAATGTTAATTCGTCTCTTGATCGGGTCCCTTGCCTGCTTCAGGGGAGTAAGTTGGTTCATTTTGCTTCGCCATTGTCCATAAGTGTTGGCAGGACTTTCGGATTTCTTTAAACTTAAATCCAGCGGCAACATCGGCCATCTATTCAATTCACTCGATGTATCTCGTGGCGCTGTTCTGTTCCTTGTGTATCGAGCGCGTGGAACGAATATTACCTTGTCGTATTTTGTTAAAAATAATAATAAATTTATTGTCAAAAACAGTACAAACTGCGTACGACCACGTGGAGGCCAATAAACTAATTTACTCTCCGAAAGCAAACAAGGGACCATCCCATCAATTCCGATCAAGGGGACCCTAAGGCAGAAGCAGATCGAAAAATTTCAACAAAAATTCCTAGATAAGATAAAAAGTTAGCTACGAGTTATAATACTAATATAATATCAAAATTTTTGTAATTTAGCACAAAAAATTATTTTACATGTACGAATTATTATCGAACTATAGAATATTCTGATAATAGTGTTTATAAATCATAAGAATTGAAATAACTCTAAATTCACGATTTCTTGTTTCAAACGCGCCCCTAGACAAAAGCCTAGAGAACCTATATAAGAAATCCGCCTCTACCCGAAGGGAAAACCGGAGAAAAACCCGCGCCAGGATGGAACATTGTGTTATTAACTTGTATTTTTTACTGCAAATCGTCGCATTTGTATTATTAACCTCCCTCACTGCACAAAAGTCCTCGTGGAAGCGGTGGGGATACGAGGTTACATCTTACGCTTCATTACTGGAGAGACTCCGCCGATTTGTCGGAGCGGTCGGGCGGAAGACGCGCACATCTTCATGACGTAGTAATCTTGTCATAACGACCGGTCGTTCGTCTTCATGCTTTCCCATCCTCAGCGATTACCGTTCGCTCCGTGAAATTAGGAGAACTGTCCTTAGAATTCTCCCGCAGCCTCTTTTGCGATGATGGCGATGCTCCGGAATCACAGACATTTGTGTAGTGAAGAGGGAGGAACTTTGTGGTCAACCCTCAATTTCGCGCAAGCGGATTTTAACCGAAAGGTGCAAACGATTTTTTTAAAGAATTAAGTTACGGGGAAAAGTGAATGCAAAAATATATGAGAAGCCATAGCAAATATGTATGAAGAATTAAGAAAAGTCGTTGTGCTTATGTATTAGGAATTTAGTTTTAACTTTTTTTTTTTTGGATCCCAAGGAGTACGGGTGGTAGGTTGTAGTTAGAGAAATAAAACAGAAAAGGTGTAAAAGTTGTGAATTTCATATTTTGTTTATAAACGCTGTGATGCTTTACTGATTCTATTAAAGATAATCTCCTTCTCGAGACTTTATGAAGAATAAAATAGTGCCCAAAACTTTTAACTTAGTTTCCTCTCAGGTTTTTCTTTATTCTAAAGAGTGCCCACGTGTAGAAAAATATACATTATTGAAAATTTGTTGAAATTGGCTCCAGTTTCTTCTTCTTCCTCCTCAGAAAGTGTAATAATTATTCATTACTTCTTTGTACTGTGAGCAATGTTTAGCTTAAAAGTTCAGGATAGTCACCATAAAATAATTTCTCTCTGTTGCACTTCCGCATGGATGGAATTTGATGTAATTATTTTATTTGAAACATTTTAAAAATAAAAAAAAATTTTTTTTTTTTGAGAATCGACATTGGTTCAAGTTTTACCATTGCACCATTCAGTGGTTACATTATACTTACGGGTGAATCCACTTTTTTGTGAAGGAATCCCCTGTATCCTACGTATAAGATTAGAGAGATTCAGAACTCTGAAAAATGAATTTCTGAAGAAACACCGCGTGTGCCAAACATAATTAGTTCTCCAAAGAACGGACACTTTCTTGAATCAACCAAAAATAATTGTGTATGTGTACTCTTTCTCAAGTAATTTGTTTCTATTCTGTGGATATTATGACATGTAGCGAATTATTTTCTTAGTTTAGTGTGCGCATGTCATGATTTCGCCTCTGCATTAGGGCCCTTGATCAGAGTTGCTGGGATGGTCCCTTTCTTTTTCGTTTCGAATAGTAAATTAGTTCTTTTTTTTTTTGTTCTCCAGTGCTCATATACTCTTTGTAACTGCTTTTTTGACAATAAATTTGTCAGTTTTCAATCACTCGATTACAATTAATTCTCCAACCATTGGGGGGAGGCGAAAAGTAACCGACAATTCTCCGATTCGAAGCAAACCTCCTCCAATAAAGATGGTGATTCTCCCTCGGAAGCGCAAGAGTATAAACAGCGACTCAAGTGACTTGTTAAGAGCACGTTTCCAATGTGACCAGGGCCATCCAATTTTCGTCTCCGGCCAGGCGTGCTGCTTCCGCTCTCCGCTGAGGACTCTCCTCTCCAATGCAGACGCGCGCAGGACCTTCGCTCTTCAGAAACGGCAAAATGGGATTTCTTTTATTCAGGGAACTGAAAATAGGGATGTACTGGAAAGCAGTAATCTCAGTTTTTTTTTCTAATGAAATTCTTCGTCTTATTTCGTTCCCTGATTTATGTTTGATTTATTTCTATATTAATTCCAAGTTGTTAATCGACTTCATAATTCCATTCAATTTAGGTGAACGTTATTAATCCGGTTTATTTTATCTAGACGGTTGAGTATTTTGTACGAGTGGAGGCATGGATACATATTTAGTGGATGAATGGAAGGAGTACCGATCATCCGAGTAGCGTTCTCTCAACAGTACATTGATGTATATATTATTTAATTCCCATATCGTCCAGATTATCTGAATTTTGGTTTATCCGGATCACTGCCGGTCTAACTCCGTATAAACGAGGTACAATTTTCAGTACCGTGCAATTTTTTTTGCTAATGACGGAAATGGCAAGTTAAAGCTAATGTGCTGCGTTTATTGTGGAGCGAACAAAGTTCTGCTTAGGCCCGTTTACACGGGGCAAACTGCCTCACAGGTAAACTGCCCGGCAAGCTGAGAGGCAGGTTACCTGCCTACGAAATCTATTCACACAGGACAAGTAACCTGCATGGCAACTTGCCTGTAAATTACGACGAGTGCGCTCGTCTGTCACATGTGCGTGTGAAATGAGGATATGGTTCGACATTTATTTCGTGAATCATCACACGAACCATGTAAACTGCTTCTGGACGAGTTAGAATGGAGTTAGTTCATGGATTAGGGAGTGCCTGCAATACTCATGACCTGTCGTCACAATTAATAAATAATCAAAGGAAGTTTTCGGATATTTTTGACACATTAAAAATTGCATTAAAATTCTACCCAAAATGTTACAACCATTAACACAGAATTCACTTTCTGAACATGAGCACTGTAGTTCATTAGCTGGTCAAAACATTAAATGGAGATTTAAAACAATTAATAACACATATAAGTAACGAAATTTTTACGAACAATTACGCACCTAACCTCACTTTATGCTGCTTTGAGAGGTGGGGTGTGGCAGGTTACCTGCCTTAAATCTATTCTCCGAGGCAAGTAACCTGCCTCGTGAAATTACATGCAACTTGTCTCATTTTTGAGGTAGGTTGCGTTTACACGGGGCAAGTAACCTGCCTCGCAGCTTCCCCCATGTTAGCGGACCTTAAGGAAGTTATGTTGAGAATGTTTCCTGGAAATTGTAATAATAATCTTCTGAGAGGATTTTTCTACTTTCACTCGTTCTTTGTAAGGTAACATACTGCATTCTCACGCCCGAAATCAAGGGTATTTATCACCTACCTATTTAAAAGTAAAAACTTGTCATTTATTATATGATGTGAAGTATGCTATTCATTATTTTTATGCGTTAGAGTAGTTGTCAAATATGTGTTGTGAGTTGACATACTTAAAATACTGCTCCGTCCCACGCAAAAATATATCCCCCGATAGAACACTGTGTACGAATCTAGGTACATCTGCGTCAAAGAAAGAGTATTTTCATAAGTTATCTCACCGTGGACGCTTTGGGACGGAGTAGGAAAGCAACCCCTGTCGTGCTACACTTGTTCTGTATCCCCACGAGTTTACTCCACAGTCTGTGGAGCGATCGCGCGATAAAACCGTGATACCAAGGCGCATCGGTCCTTCATTGTGGGAGCATAATGCACCACGCGTCGGCTGGACAAAGGTTAGGGGAGAGCTGCTGTGAAGGTCAGCGACGCTCGGCCTTCGGCCTTATCGGCCTCGCCGCCCTCAACCAACTCTCGAACCGTCTCCAACCATCGGCGCGATTAGATTCGTTGTGCAGATTAATGCTGGTTACCCGCAAGGATCGTGTAGTGACCCGTGGTCAAATAATAAACTTTATTCTAAAAAACGCAGTTACGAACTGCGTATATCTACGTGGAGGATAATAAACTAATTTACTCTCCCGAAGCAGGCAAGGCACCATCCCATCAATTCCGATTAAGGGCCCTAAGGCGGAGGCGGATTTAACATTTAGACATACTCCTAACGATAAAAATAGTTCATCAGGTGTTATAATATTAACATAATACCGACAAATATTGTATTTAATATTTAAAAAACAAAAAAGTCATATCACAAGTACGTATTATTATCAAACTAAAAATCATTCAGAAAGTATAGTTGATAATTCGTAACTATTAAATAACACTAAATTCGCGTATAATTATTTCAATACATGCCACCCCTAAGCCAGAACCTAGCGATTCTTTATTTTAAAAAATCCGCCCCTACCCGAAGGAGAACCGGAGAAACCCCGGGCTAGGATGTGGTCTGGAACATAGTTATAAATGATTTTCTGTGAAATTTTGAAATCAAAAAACCGTATTTCTATGTACGAATGGTCTCTCAAAAGATTGTCACTATAAGTGTCACTACGACAATAATATTTGCGAAGTTTTGGAATAAAGAAAAACATCGATAAAAGTCGGACGTAGGGATGGCAGCATTTGTGGATGACAGTGTCATTAATGTTATTAAAATATGGAATTTTCGGTGATTTTCATTCTTACAATTAATCAGCAATCTCTTCGTAATAATACATTCATAAGAATAATTCTTCTTCACCACCAGAGTTGTCCACGACATTGAACGAAGGACCCCGAAAAGTCTTCTAAAATTTTATTATTTATCATTTTATTAATTTCAATCAACCTTTTTCAAGATGAAGAAACGGCAAACCCTGCACTTTGAGGCACAATTTTTGGGTATTTAATACTCTCACACTAAAATGATACTTGTTTCGCAGTGTACCTCTTGACTCCAATGTGTGCAAAACCACAAGTTTATTTATATTATACCTCGTTACCCCGCACGTCACCCATGGGAAAGAAGTATCAAAGTGTTAATACGGGACCATAAAAGTTCTTTTTTCTCAACCACAACAAATGAGTTTTAATCTCTTTTTATTTCTTTGAAAATTTTTGTTCTCAAGGATTTAAGATTTTTAGATGAAAAATAAAGTTACAGGATATGACACCTAAATCGTGCTAGGCCTCTCTAGTATTTTATTAATTAACAATATTCTCTGTGACATATAAGCAGGTACTTTTTTGTTTTTTTACGTAATGTATTTGAACATTTCAAACTAATTTACGTAAAGACAATGTGTTCTTAATGTGGAAAATATCGAGGGCCCTAGAAAAGGTAAGAAGCGGTTCTGGTGCCATTCAGACACATTTCTAGTTTCTACCTTTGGATTTCTGCTGACATCTTCTCTAATAAAACAAAACAAAATCTTTTGTGTATATTCTTTGGTTCAATGTGTCATTTAAAGGGTGAAGGGATATGTTTGTATGCATGTTAAGTTTTTAATTTATGGCAAATTTAATATTGTTAAAAAATAATAAGAAAATTCATTTCTAATATTTTGCTATTTTCTTTTTTGTTCACAGGTAATTTCATTTTCTTCAAAACTCTTCTAAATGGTCACTTGTATACGTTTGGGTTTGGAGAAAACTTCACAAAGGTTTGCAGTAAAATCCATTTCAACTTTACGATGACCTGAATGTTGAGTAGGGCTCTAACGACCTTGCCGTTGACGAGTCCTAAAGCCCTACAAAAAAAAATGAATATTGAGGGTATGTTATATTCATTTTATTTGTTCTTTTATTTTGCAAACACGAATTAACGGTAAAACATTTATAGCAAAATATAAATTTACCGACCTGGAGATGGAGGACAAGATATCGCTGAGGTTTACACATATGTCCGGGGAATTGCAAGGGGACCGGAACCTGACGCACCTCCCCGAGGCAGATGATACACGAATGAGAATAAGTGATAGTGAATGAAATGCAGAGAAAACGGGAATCTACCCAGAAAACCTGTCGCAGACCTTGTAAACTATTAACACCGTTTACGCAGCACTCTTCGTATGTAATGGCACGTCACAAACCGTTTCCAGTTAGTTATCAATCAAGAACATTCTAAGTAAGAAAACTCGAAAGAAAAATATCCTGGTAAATAGATCGAGAACATGAATTGTGTAATGTGATACATAAAGTAGTAGTTAAAAAATTTACTTTCTAGCAAAATAAATAGACTATTTTCTTCACAATCTGGCAATTTAATTATAAAATTTTAAAAACTAAAACAACTCTATTTTTGTACTCAAAATTAGTGAATAATATTGTCATGTTGTGAAGTAAATAGTATATTTGTTTTGGTCGATTTTAAATTAATTAATTATACAAGAAGACGCCGTGCATAAAATTATAGTAGTAGTTTGTTGCAAAGCATGAAAATCGGAGTGTTTCAATCTTTTATTCTGTTGAACTATTTGAAGCAAACATGTGTTCGTTTAGTGTTCTTTAGAAAATTGTTGTTTCGTGATAGATGAAATTAACAAGTCCCAGGTGTTAATTTTATTCATACCCTTTTTACTTTATTTTAAATTGTTTGGACGAATCGAAAAATATTTATTGGGTTCTAGGACGATTTCCTTTCCTGTTTGAAAACATGTCAGCTTTCTCGTGAATGCACTAAATTGGATTCAATCATGGCAGTTGCAAAGCATATATCTTTTTGAGTTGAACGTTACCAATTACAAGCAATTTAACTTTCGTAAGAAAATATAAATTATTGTTCGCACGAGACTTTGCTCGGGATATTAATTCGCCTCGCGTGTGCCTCGTGAAGTACGAAATTATTAGATGAACAGAGATAGAGAAAGAATTTGTAATATGTTCCGACGTTCGCATTGTCCATTTGTTCTTTGACATCGCTTCGTGTCAGCTCCACTATGGAGCGAGCGAGAAGCACGCTGTGAATGCCAACCTTGTTATTGCGGCGCTCGTGTCGCCCCTGGCGGCAGACGTTTGCAACGCTTCTGGGGCACTTGCGCGTTCCGGCAACAGAGAGCGCGCCGTACGCGAATAAATAAACTGGTTTCCCGAGTTTATTAAGAAGGAACGCACGCCACGCCATGAGTATTGAGTTTATAAGAAATTGTAGTTCTATGTCTATTATAATTGTTTAATATGTGAGTAATTTCATTAAGAAACGTTTAGGTATTGATGATTGAGAAATCTTAGGTCGTTATCCCATTGAGATTTCTAAAGTTCATTATTTTTTACCAAACGCGCGGATAGAGAATATGATGAACTATAACAACCCTATGAAATCTGTAAAAGCAAAGTAAGTCATATTTTTGCGCTATGAAGTCGTCATTTTACACATTTTATTAGTTCTTGTTACTTTCAATAGGCATGCTGCATTTGTTTTCGAAGTAAAAGCAACTTTTATTATTTCTGTTATAATCTGTGCCCCCCCCTCGCTTCTTGGATCCGCCGCGGTAAACAACAGAACATATGGTTTATCACCATGACACCAAAATTAAACAAAGAAATGAGTATGGACTATTTTTTAATGTGGTATTGTTTTATATCCTGTTGAAGAGGTGTATACCCACGTCAGTAGAAAGCTTGTAACCGTGGGTTCAATCTAGTGACATCTTGTTTTTTCTTTTAGAATAGTTTACTTAACTAATTCTGAATGGCATGAACCATTTTGGCAAAGGGTCACCTTCTTTCGAGTGACGTGTAGAACAAGTAAGTTTTCTTACAAGACACGGATAGCACTTAAAAATTCAGTTTTAACACCGCAGTTTCGTAAGTGAAATTCAAGGACGATTTAGTATATTCAATTCCCAAAATAAAGCTTAATTTGACTATTACATATTATCGGTGGCGAATCTAGGGGGGGGGGGCTAAAGGAGCTATTCCCATCTCCCATTACCAGATTAATAATTGTTATTAGTTGTAAATGTTATTAATAGTATATTTATTATTGTTATTAAAAAGACCAGATTAATAAAATTAAAAATACCAGGCTAATGAAATTAATAATACCGCATTAATAACTTTAATAATACTATATTAATAATTTTAATAAATAATTGTTTTTTATTAACAATACCAGATTGTTAATTATTTATTTGATGCATTTTATGTACAGGTAATATTTATAAAATTTGTGTTGTAAAACCATAATTTTTAAACAAAAATGCTCGCCGGTTAGCGCTCCTCCCCCCGCACCCTTTTGATTGCGGTCTAGATCCAACACTGCATATTATTCGAGTTACAGGGAGTATGAGAGTCGTATAGGTTAAAAATCATGTTAATTAATTATGTAATTATCTCATCGTGTACATTTTTTAAGTATAATAAAAATTAACATTGTTTATTTTTGAATTGGGAGTCATTCTTTCGTAAACGACGTGGCAGTAATTCATTTACATTATTTCATCAAAAATAAATAAATAAAACAAGATAAACATAATGAGAAGGGGAGAAATTGGCCAAGGAATGCATTCTTCATTTAATTACTAGATACGTGTTAAGAATTTACTTCGAATTAAATTTTTTAAATTAAAACAACAAATACTTTATACTATGATGGGTATGATATAATTCTTTTTATCAAAATCGCTAGACATGGTGATGTGAAAATTTATTTAAGAGAATAAATAACTGAGCAATGTAAATTACGGACAAAAGTAGACGATATGAGAGAAAATATCTCTAAGTGTACTTCACTGGAAGAGCAGAAACAGTATTTAAGAACATAAAACTTCACCTTCTTCCTGTAACTGTTGTTACAAACTTAAATTGTTCGTCATATTCAGAATATCAGCTGATCCTATGACGTAAGCAAACGTGTGCCTACCAACTTCACGATGCTAAATTAAAAACTTTAAACACTACTCATCTATTAAATAATAAACATATATATATATATATATATATATATATATATATATATATATATATATATATATATATATATA
>NNCF01125967.1:650011-664453 GCA_002313205.1 Laupala kohalensis | reverse complement strand
AATTTTTTGCTTAAAATTACAAACATATTGACATTCTATTAGTATTATAACTTGTAGCTAACTTTTCATCTTATCTAGGAATTTTTGCTGAAATTTTTGAATCCGTCTCTGCCTTAGGGCCCTTGATCGGAATTGATGGGATGGTCCCTTGCTTGCTTCCGGAGAGTAAATTAGTTTATTATCGTCCCCGTGGACATACGCAGTTTGTACTGGTTTTTTTGACAATAAATTTATTATTATCATGAATGACTAATTTAAAGGATAAATTAACATACAAGAATTCTCCCCGAAAGGATCTTCTCTACCAACACTGTCGGGGTTCACTTCGTAATTTGTGTTATAATTATAATATGAACGTTCATTTCGTTATTCTATCACATACTTCACAACTGTAGTTTGGCTCCAAGGAATATGAATAGACGTTTTTAAGCGGATACGGAAAATATTATTTCATATCGTTCTTGTGTTGCTATGTTAAGTATTTGCCACACTTGACGAATGCCCCAAACAGGGTTGGAAAGTTATGTTTAGAAAGCTATGACAATAAACATCGTGGTAAGTTACTTGGTACTTTGACTGCATTGCATAATCTATTAAAAATGGTATACTTAAATATAAATATTGAATATGGTATGAGTCTGGTTTAATGATCTCTTCCTTATTCAGATCTCGTGGAAAATATTTCCATTCAAAAATACTCTCATGTTATTACATAAACTTTATTGTCAAAAAAGCAATTGATAACTGCGTATGACCACGTGGGGGGCCAACAAGGTAAGTTACTCAAATTAATAAAAGGAATTATTTAAAAAATACGTAGTTATCGATTTATTATTCAAAATAAATTGTAGATATTTGTGCAGTAAAAATTCGAGATTAATAAAACAAAGGTATTAATGACATTCCCGACCAAGGAAAATCCGCCACCACCCGGAGGAAAACCGGAGGAAAACCCGGGCCAGGATGGTTTGTTATTATTGCTATTATTATTATTATTATTATTTTATTGCAATGTTTCTGTTGTTCTATTTTTTAGCCCGATGATGACTCCAACGGGGTCGAAAAAGTTTTAGCTTCAAAATAAAATTAATACTACAAGACATCTATTTATTTAGTATAATAAGAATTGTGCGAAGTCCATCTAAGAACATATGGTATATTATCTCTTGTAGATTGAAGAAATGTACATAAATAGTATAACTGTAGTAATATTCGAATAACCACAACGTTTCGTGTGTTAGAAGATCCGCGTGAAGTTAGTAAAGATCTCCTCTTTCCGCTTCGCATCATGCGACCCGGAAGCTCACGGAGCCAACGAGATCGCGACCCCTGCGAGGGAGGGGAGAGCGTCTTACCGCGGTGTCCGACTGCGGCACTCAATTTGCCCAAAGCGCTAACTGTAAAGAAGGTCTTCCTCTCTCTCTCTCTTTTGTAACGAATCGTTTACAGCTCGCAGCGCTCTGCGTATCTCCCAGCAATCTTCACAAAACCCGTAAAACATCCTGTGGGAAAGAGTTTGTGTGGTCTTATGTTTTCAACTTGTATTCGCTCCTTTTACTTTTGATTGGACGGGTTGTATGACGGCACTGGAAACTAGTGGGTATAAGTAAATTTATTTAAAAAACTGGGTTAATTGGAGTTATAAATTTTATGCCTTATTACGTCGCAACAAAAAATAATGAATGAAAATTAGTTTCACTTTGTTGCCTTTATCATATTGCTCTCTTCAGTAGATTTAAATGTAAATGTTCCTTACTTGAGTAAATAAATAAATTACATCTTAACCTTGTTATGGGCGATTACGATATATTTTGTGTATAAGAAAGACCATATTAATAATAATGTGATAAATTTCGGTCAGGTGAAAATGGCGACGAGCCGATAATCGAACCCGGTAAACCTGTTTTGATCGCAGGGGTGTTAACCACTGCACCACCCGTTCGCCTTCCACAACGGTACACCATTTCCACCCACTTATCACGAATCTTCTCCACGTGTAGGGTACACGGAAGAAATATATGCGTAATAATAATGTAGTGTACACAATAAAATGCAATTATTGTAATCCTAGCTATTAGGAACCACGTCGTCCTCTAGCTCTTCGCATCGATCCGCATTCTCCCCCACCCGTACATGAGTTCGCTGATGTACCGTCGTCCCACTCGGCCTTAGTGGTGCTGCCACTCGGAGGGTGCTAGGTGTGTTTTGATAAGCTTGGAGCGGTCGCGGTCTGCCGGGCAATTTTCCTAGAATGTGCTGGCGTCACCCTAGTAGCGGTAGCAACCGGCATTGATTCACCAACGTCTCACGAGTCAACCCGTTGATCGTCGTGTCACAAGCCAACTCAGGTCATGTAAAATCTCATTTTCCGATTACGAAGTGTAGGACTCGTGTAATTCGCGGTACCTCCCTTCTAAAGGTACGTTTACACTTGTATACATGTATGAGCGACTCGTATAAGATATACCTATAAGCAAGTTTTCGAAGGCTTGCGATTTGTATGAGCTCAGACACTTCTACCCCATACATGTGTACGCCAGAGTTTCCGCTATGCGATTTGTATTAGAGAATTCTTGGTGTATCGCGAGGGACGAATGCAAACTGATATACTAATCTACCAAAGAAACAAACTAATCTAAACATAACCAATTAATATAATATGCACTACTCAAAACTTAAGATTTCAGGAATCAATAGATTATGTGAAATATGTACGAAAACAATAACCTAACCTACAAAAGCACAACTAGAATGTAATCAAACATGGCGGAGCACGCACTGGCCACGAGTTACGCGCATGCGCAAATGCATTTGCGACTTGTATGCGTATACATGTATATCCTGAATGAAGCTCAAACAAAATGTATCAGTTCAAAACGTCTGAAGAGTTGTCGCGCGTCATGTCAAAGAGTAACTATATTGCCCTAGCTCGTACAATTGACATGTATCTCAGACGAGTCGCTCATACATGTAGATATGTGTAAACGTACCTTAACCAAACATCTCGCCTTCGTACTTGTTAATTAGTTGTTGTTGTTGTTGTTTTGCACTGTTGTGAACCGTTTCGCCGAATTCTTTTCCGCGCGCGTCGTTCATCAGTGCGTCTCGACACGAAAAGACTCTGTGCGAACGAGATGTCACATCACCAAAGCTTCATCCGGGATCCCGCGGCCGGTTCCTCTGAAATCTTTCTTCGGAGCGTTGGATCGACCTGACGCGGTGAACCGAACCATTCAGAGAAAGATTCATCTATTGAAAACAACTTTAATGTTGTTTGTCCTCCAAATAACTATGACCATGCGGACTCCGTGAAAAATTATTCTCGTCCATCCGAAGAAACAAATCTTTAATTACTTATCTCTAAAAGTTGATTCATTCATTTCAATCTGGTGAATAATCATTATGCATTCAATACTGTAAATCTTTCCTTCATACCTGTTTGTTTTATTCTTGTTAGATCGTACGAAGTAAGTGATTTGTTTGACTAGCTTTGTTACCGTCTCACGATGTATGCGAAGTTTAATTACGTAATGTATTAATTTTATTTTAAGATACGTTTTGTCAGGAATTTTTCAATCGATTTTCTTCGGTAATAAATGAAGAAGTAGCTTTTTTTACTGAACTTGATTTACGCTTGATAATTGTGTCATATTTAACATCTTAATTACATTGAATTATTTGCCAAGTTTTCCTTTTTAAATCATTCGTTTACATCATAGTTTCCGTTTTTACCCTTCATCTTATTATTTTACTAAGCAGGTTTATCTTGTGTAATATAATTTAATGCCAGTGTTATTTGAATGTCTTTTGCTTTTACACCCTTCCTCGTCGCTACGGGAGGCAAGGCGACGACACTAGCGCTGTACGTCAAGAACGGAAGGGCTTATAAACTAGAATAAAGGAGCGCGAACGAAATTTGAAATCAGTTGAAAAAAGAGTAGCAATCTCACATTGTATTAAAAATGATAATTTGATGGATTGGGATAACTCATTAGTATTTCACAAATAAGTTAATTATTACTTACATTGCATATCTGAAATAATTTAAAATATTTTATTTTAATTATACCTTTCAATGTAATATTTCCATTTATAATTTATTGTATCACTTGTTTATTCTATATTTTTCTAGTTGCACTCTCGTTCATTTGTGTGTTATATAACCTTTGCATTTTATTATTTGGACTAATAAGATCAGATATGCTGTCGGGATATACCTTTCTCTACACGAATTCAGTAGATGGAGAATACATTGGTAAACTCTTTCAATGCTTCAATTTTTTCAGCGTAGATTCAAAAAATTGCATCTATTATTGAAAAATTTGTTGTAGTGACGTTAAGTTGCGGTTCAATGCCATAAAATTGTGGTATTTCAATCAGTGTGTAAAGCTTAGTTACGGAGAAATTTTTAAGCGATTTTCTGTTTTGGTTGTTGCTTAGTTACGAGAAATCACTGCGTTCATTGATGCGCTAAACCAACTCTTTCCAACTTATTTGTAGCTTTTCACATGACTGTCCCAGTTCATATAGCTGTGACTACTGNAAAAACTAATGTGTCATATTTATTTATCTGTAATGCTATATTTTCATTCTCATCAACAAGTTTATATCATTTCAAGCTGGAAAAATTAAATTTAAAAAATGTATTTCTTTATAAAGTATTTTTAATATTTATATTATAATAAATAGAATGTTTTAATATATTTTATGACGTAATTCCACACTTAAGTTTTTCTCTCACAAGATACGTTGCATCAAATATTAATTCTGACAGCATAGACTTATAACACGAATTTGTACATCCCTACTTTGATGAAAAATTTCATGTAAAATGTACTATAAATTGCCGTACAAAATGACCCGCGATCCTCTTTTTGGCAACCCTGCGTTAAACAATTACGAATATATGTACTTCATAAAAATATATTTTGTATGTCTCCAGACATTCTGAAGAAATAATCCAATTGTTATTTACGTATTTCACCCCGTCCGCCATTATCATACAGGTTAATGGCAGGTCATGCCGCATAGGGACTGAATCAATCGAATTCACAATTCATATTACTTTTTTCATAAATAATTTTTGTAACTAATTATACTGTCTTTACTAGTTACTATTGTTCATACAACTTATAAAGTTGTTTAATAAGAAACGCAGTAGATAATTAGACTTTTCAATGATTTAACTTACGAGAGAGAACCGTAAGTTGATAAGCCAACATGTATATGTAAGTAAACTTCGTCAGCACAACCTCATTTTGAAGTTATGAGATCATCGTGTATCGAGTTTGTTGACGGACTTGTACGTGAAATCCCTTGAGCTTCTGATGGTAAGCTTTTCACCGTGGACGTGAAAGGGGAATCCCATAGACGGAAGTAGGGCGCGACCGTCTTTAGTTTATCTCTCGCCCTCGTGCCAGATGGCAACACTGTTCCCCGCCGTTCGTATCTCTTCTGCTTTAATACCGCGCTGCAGCGCATAAACTCAGGGACAGTGCACCGGTGACACACCTTCTTGTAATCCCTGGCTTTCGTCCTTCGGAACCGGGCCATCGATTCCAGTAGCCTCCGCAGTCTACGTAATGTAATGTTACGATTGCCTTCCGGTTGTACGAGTTCTACCGATGAGAAGTATGTACCTTTCTGTTTGTAATGTTTTATATCTTCTTCAACGCAATTCTCGAGACTTCTCACGTCAAGCTTAGAGTATTCTTGCATAAGTGTCTTTGATAATATTTTCATTCTCGATATTGCACAAATAAGGACATCTTGCTTTTAGGTCAATTTCTTTGTTTCGCCGACGTTTCGATATATTTTATATCTTCTTCTGTGCTACATTATCATCAACAAGGGATATTTTCATTATTAATTTGCACAATAAACTAAAGAACACTCAAACCAACAATGAAAAAAAAAATGATGATTACGTAAATGATAATTCTCGAAACCACATTTCTATCTATTGAAAAATTTTCACGTGTTCAATTGTCAAAATAATTGAACAAAGCAAAGAATCAACATAGAAAAAGGCTGGCCAACAATAATCTTCAGTACGGTTCCATTGCTTTTCTAGGAAACTAAAGAAAGTGTTGGCAATATGTTCGCCGATAATCTTCACTATACTAATTTTATTTTATTTTCGTATCTTGTAAAATAATCTCGTTAATATTTCTGCACCGAAGTACATTAAACACCTTTTTTAGTGTTTCCTTCAAACATTTGTACTGATAGTTTTTGGATGCTTTGGATACTAAGTTTACCTGAGTCCAAAAGTAAATTCTTTTTATGTAGTACTATGATTAAGTATTGTATTAAATTACAATGAAGAAAATATCTTATGGTTTAATGTCTGTGGTTTCATAATGGTGGTATGAACAAGTCTCTTTTTCGGCTAGTTCTGAAATAACGAGACGTTTCGTTATTACGAAACCATATCTTCAACCATCGGGAAAATTCATTTTGTGAATAAAATTATTATTATTGTATACTGTCTTCGTCATTGTGCCGGAAATTTTAGAAATTTTTATCAGATTTTTTTCTTCCTATTTCTTCTTTGTGAATCTACGAATGTTTCCTCGATTCACACGTACATCCGTTGGCCACGTCGTCCTTTCTTTCGATCAGTATTTCTCCACGGTTCTCACCTTCCTCTCCGTCATACCCGCATTTCCTTTTTTCCTCTACAAGTCTCATCAAATTTACTGCTAGGGTGAAAGCGCAAGCTTCCGTGGCTGGAGTCAATATATATACATGGTTATGCATATTTTTCTTCCGTGTGCCTAAACGTGGAGAAGATATGTGACAACTTTCGGTCAGGTGAAAATGGCGACGAGTCGGAAATCGAACCCGGGCATTCGGTTTTGATCGCAGGGGTGTTAACCACTACACCACCCGTTCTCCTTCCACAACTGTACACCATTTCCACCCAGACCTAAACCCCGGTAGACCTGAGACACGTAGGTACGTGTAAAACCGGTAATTAAGCGCGCACTGAATTGTGTGCCACCTGGTTCATCTCCTCTCTGGGGATGTGTCTCAGGTCTATCGGGATTTAGGTCCGGGTGGAAATGGTGTACTGATGTGAAAGGAGAACGGATGGTGTAGTGGTTAACACCCCTGCGATCAAAGCGCAATCCCGGGTTCGATTCCCGGCTCGTCGCCATTTTCACCTGATCGAAAGTTGTCGTCTACATGGTTGTCCGGAACAAATCGCGATTCAGACTGCAACTTAGGTCTGATCAACTCTGACATGGCTGAAGAAGTTGGTAGTTGAGTCTACTGAGTTTCGCACAACCAAGAGAATGTTATAGTAATTACGTCTATTATATTTATATATATTTTCTGCCAGTTTCATCTATAATGGTCGATTAATAATTACTAATATATGGTCACTGCTATTGTGGCACCCCTCACGGATGGTACGCGAAATCCTTTTTTCGCAATACTGCCAACATGTGATAAACTAGCGTTAAATTTTGAAATTGTTTATTTTTTTCCCTTCTGCGAAAATTTTCTTTTCATAATCCTACTAATTTAAATGTTTCATTGTCTCATTTTATTATTCTTTTTCTACGTTTCTCCACTTAGCATTTCATCTCGGACCCAAATTTATGTTCCATATTTCTTTGCGTATCTCCCATTGTTTTGTGTTCTCCGCATATTTTAAACCTACGTCCTTCTTTTTGTTTCAACTTTCTAGTCTTTCTTTATCCATTCGGGGTAATTCTTGCGTCTCTGTCGTTATCTTTGGCTAAGTCTGCTTCCTTATCCTCGCATCTAGCGCACTTTCAATATTCTCACTCTCTTTTATGTCTGTCGACCTCATTATCTCGTTCTCAACCGCCTCTCTTTTGCCTTCCGAGGACTTAGGAGGATCTCGGCGTCTACGTCATAATTCCAGCGGCCAGCTGTACCTCATCTACGCATACTCGTCGACGAGTGTGCCTTTGTCCAGACATTCGTGAGGGAGGCTCCTCGCCGAAAGTTTATTGATATTTTCTTTAAAGTTACTTTCTTTTTACCGAATAAAACGACCTTTTTTTTAAAGCAGACATTCTATTAGTATTATAACTCGCAGCTAACTTTTTATCTTATCTAGGAATTTTTGCTGAAATTTTTGAATCCGCCTTGATCGGAATTGATGGGATGGTCCCTTGCTTGCTTCCGGAGAGTAAATTAGTTTGTTGTCCTCCACGTGTTCATACGCAGTTTGTACTGTTTTTTGACAATAAATTTATTATTAAATTTATTATTATTATTATTTCCCGCGCTCTCGTGGAAATAAAATTTACCAATCTTACTCTGCACCTGCGACCGAGCAGCGGCGGCGCGGTTGACAATACTTGATGGTAAGTTATCATGTTTCGAATGTTGTCATGGTAACATTGGGTGCGTTGAGAATAATAAACATGTATAGTCACATTTTCCCTTCGCGTGTTTACTTAATAGCGAATAAAACGACCTTATTTAAATAAAACAGACACATATTAACTTAAGAACACAATTAAAATAAAATAAAATGCAACGTTTCAATCCCTCATGCGGATCATTATCAGACAAAACTGGTACAAATTAAGCGATGGGTTCACGTCAGCTGTGGTACACAAAACTCAATCACAGCTGGGTACTTCCATGTTCAAATTACATCTCTATTTAAATACATTCCTTATTTTCAACAAACTTATGTTTTAAAATTACGATAAATATTAAAAATGAAACAGTTATGTACAATAAAACAAAAAATAGAAAATAGAAAATTTAAAAAGAAGAAAACTACTTTCTTTTACTGTTTAATTCAGTTTCTTACGTATGTTGGTAAATCGTCCATTAACAAGTTAATTTTATTATAAATTGGGGGAAGTGCTATGGACCTTTCATCCTAACAAGACTCTTACATGCATCCCAACCATGGAGTCAGAGGGAATGGGAAGATAAAAAAATATTTTAAAGATTTATTTAACTCTAGTATGTTATCGGTTGACTTATTTTGAGTGTTTGTTATGCTTTTTATCACCTTCCGTATAGTTATAGTTAATCGTTACAAGAATATATGATTACTCTATATCTGATCCACTCGCTCCGTTTAGTCTTAAATGCAAAGATACTTTCTCTTTCACGACCCGTAGAAAATATTTTTAAGTATCCTACATGTATCGTCAGGTAACGTACCTGTCCAAATGAGAGCCTTTTATGAATGTACATGAATTTTTGATATTTTACTTTTTTTTATATATATTCTAAATATCCATCTCAACTTGCTTGGCATCACGACACCTTTCTGTATTCGCGTTTATTCTTAATAGGACTTTACTTACTCTATTTTTATATAGCATGTTTTTTGTATTAAAACACTATCTCAAGAAATAGTTTTATTTAACTGACAACTTCCGAGTACCTACTCGTGTAGGAGTGTTTGCAACGCCAACAGTCAGATAAAATCTTCGACGCACCGGGACTCGAACCCGGGACCGCCTGCTCTGGCCAGGTGGAAGTTGCGTACGGACTTGGGAGTCGAGGTAGGTGGCGCAGTGGATAGCAAACCTGCGGTCAGATCAGGTGTCGTAATTTTCTCCTGGCTGTTGAAGTTTTATTTAAATTGGCGTCGTCTGACAACTCCATTGCAACCTCATCTGAAGTCACCTCCGCCCCCAGCCCCTGGAGTGGACTGCGCGGCGCAGCGTAGGCAAACTCTTAAAGCACCACTGTCGTGCGGGTTGAATAAGTCTCAGGGGCACCGTAACGAGGAGAGCTTCAACGTCAACGTTGCTTTGCCTTCCGAGTTTACTCGCCGAAAGATACCAGGAGTTCCCTGCGCTACACGGAGCTGCACTCACGTGAACGGCGGCTCACTTTCCGCGTAAAAACTCTGCGGCTCTTCATTTTTACACTTGTGTGCATACGATGCTACTTTGTTGAGAAAGTTTACCTTACCTTCACCTCATAGTGGAATGCGCTGACGTGTGAGAAGTGGGAGATACTCGTGGTATATTCTCCACTAGCTGACTGCCCGTTTTCGCACGGGAGTCTTTATTATAATTATAAATTATAACGAGAGTTTGTTAATTCACGTGAGTTTGTTATATTTATTGTCGATTTATATAGCATGTTTATATGACGAGTGCTAAAGCCCCAAAAATATATTGGATGAATCTATTAATTCCTAATAATTAATTAGAGTAATGAGAACTATGACAAGCAAAATGTTTCGTAAACGAGCGGAATCGTAACGGTGATGTCTGCTACGCAGCGGCGAGGGAAACGCGACCGCTGTGAAGGGCGCAGAGTTTCGTATTTCGTTGTTCGGAGGACGGTCATAAAAATTCAGCGATAGGAAGAGTGTCTGAGTACTACGCATTTATTTTTGGCTAGAAGAAGGAAGAATGTAGAAAATTTGCTAACACATAATGCATGCCGTCGTTAGATTTAAACTGCGAAGCAACGGAAATATTTTGAAAGAGACAAGGTCAGCGTTAGTGACAGATTTTGGGTTTTAAAGTGCAGCTGCGAGAGAAACTCATATCGTGGGTGTGGAGAGAGGCAGAAACCCTTTACAAATTAAAAGGATGACAATAGATAGCGATCCGGAGAGCGTGGATGTGAGGGTGCTCGACCCTCAGCTTTTGAGGATTGTCTAGGGACAGTTGACGTACACCACGAGGCAGCGACCGTTGCGCGTGCGTCTCAGAACGGTTGGCAAAGGAGGCGCTGAGGACAAGGGAGTGGGCAGTTAAAGGTTCGAAAGTTTCCAACATGTAGTTTTCTATAATTCTTAAATAGCGTTAGGTTAAAATTACGTAAAAGACGGTTGAAAAAGATAACACCGTTGAAGTGAGGAAAATTCCTAGGAAAGAACGTTCTGAGTGGCTAGGAACAAGCACTTGTCGTTCTAAACTCAACCAATCACGACAACTCCACCTGGAGTGGTAAATTTGACATGATTGGCAAAAAATAGTCACATGGTATTTAAAAATGTATCACGTTAGTTAGCTTCTGAGGGACAGAGTGCGGAACGAGGTGATAAAACATGATGCAGATATGTTCCAGGATCATTCTATGATTCGAGTATCTTCGAGGATCATTCAATTATTCGGGTTTTCGAGTATTTTCGAGCAGGATTCGGTCCTTCGAGTATATTCGAGACTTTAATGAGATTGCGAGATTCGAGCACATTCGATCAGATTCGAGTAAAACATTCGGAATCATTTCGAGATTCAATGATTCCGAGATCATATCGAAATTTTCATTAATCTTGACCTCTAGGTATTGAAGTTTTGGACAAGTTATTCTTGATTGATAACTTGATCTATTTCAAATTACGCGGAGTTTTCAAAGTTTCAACTTTAATAATTATCCGAGAGCTAATCGGAGATCAAATGTTTTGTTTTGTAACAAGTGGCGATTGTAAAGACTATTTAATCGCGTCGCATCACGTTGAATGAACTCTCGCTGTAAAAGAACCGTATTATGACGGTGAACGCTGCAACTTCCGAGAACGATAAACTACAGACAGAGACGCGCGGCAATTTCCAGAGAAGGCTGGTTTTGAACGCTGAATGGGCGACTGGCAGATATGAGGAAGGACGCATCGTACGAGCCGATGCTAATCAATGGCATTCCAATCTTCACCTACGCTTTTAGACTGATCTGTTCATCAACGAAAATGTAAACCTGAGAATACTGGCTGCGATACGTAATAGATGTTTAAGTGGCGGCAAGAAGATCTAGTGCAACGAACCAGAATAGTAATGGCCCACGCTCAGAACTTTTGTGATTGTATTCTTAATGAGGGTAGAAAGAAGAGTGAGCAGTAATAATGACTTTCTAAATTTAATTAATGTTTTTGCTGTAATTAACTGGTAATAATTAATACCAGAAATTCTTTTAAAAATTTCATGTCAATGTTGTGTGTGATAACGTGTGATTTTTTTTGGGAGTTTGTGCATGTTAGTGTTAATTAGAAATGTATCATGGATAATTAAGTCAATTTAATTTTTGTAATATGCGTTTTCCTTTAACAAGATACCCTATATGTTGTTTCCACTTAATTAAAAATAATACGAAGCCACTTAATGTTGTTATTCGTTCGACATCTAGCTATGGCAAATATAATCTGGGGAGTGTTAACCACTACTCCATTCACCCCTTTAATTAGCGAGTTTCGGTACAATGCCCTGATGTAAAAACCCTGATGATGACTTAAATTCTTGGTGATATTTAGTAATAGGAGTCGGCAGTGCGTAGAGCGCTGAGTTGCTAGCTGGATGGCCGGGGTTCGATCCCCAGTGAGGTGGGGTTTCTTCATCACTGACATCCATTTTGGTTTTTCCATATTTCATTCTTTGCGGGTGTTAAGGAGTAGTGCAAATCCGGCAGGGTCGGCTACTATACATTAATATTAAAACTAGTGTAATAATATTAATAATAATAATTTATTAATCTGCAAGTGAGTTATGCCCGGTTGCAGATGGAAAACATAATAGAAATTTTGAAAAAACACTACGTCTTATGGAGAAAACACACACACGGAATAAAATACTCAGAAAATTAGTATACAAGAAGCGAGAAAGATACTACATCTAAGAAATTAAATTTGGTCAATATATGTGTGTATTCACATACATACAGAAACACATTTTCACTTACAAACAGATACAGACACACACTCGTACGTACAAGCACGCTTCAATATACACACATATACTATTACTCCTCATATTACCTTAATATAAAAATAGTTTCTATAATATAATTAAAAGAAATTAATAACTATAAAAATAACGCCAAGACAGGATTGCTGTGAACAGTCGCGCACACTTCACATCACTACACTGCACTTAAATTCTTTTCGCTCTGAGCATTTTCTGTACCCTTAGTCTCCCTGCATTCACCTCTTTACACTGTACTTCACATGTGCTCCTATGTGATCATACATCTGATAATTAATAAAAATATTCGCGTGTGAATTATATACACGAGATACGTAATGATGCTGTGCACATTATCATGCGCTTTTCGCGACTGTTCTGAAATCCTGTTTACGTTGTTAATAATATATAGAAAACAGTTAGAAGCTTTTTGCCTACAACTAGCAAAGTGGTATCTGCCTATATTATTCACGTCAATAAAATGATAATGCTAAATAAAAGTAAACATTAATATCACATATTATGATATTTCCAATCAATTTTAGCAATGGAATAATTGTCTTGTAAATTTATTTACAGTCCCTAACCTTGTTTTGGCACGTGTTTTCTATCTGCCACAATTCTGTGGCGCAGGTGGTAGTGTTGTCGCTCATCAACCGAGTCATCCCTGGTTCGATTCCTGACGGGGTCAGAAAATTTGTATCTTTTCACACGAATGTGCCAGTTCATGTAGCTGTGGCCACTGACAAGCAAAACTTCTTTCCACTATCCAGCTCCTTCTACTATCAATAACTCTAACCATTACTAACTACTTCTACTAACCCTTCCGCCTGGGCCTAGTTGTTGGTAAACCCAGCTACTAACAATAACCTTTACCATCCAACTCCTAATTCCTATCGCTCCATGTAGATAAGCTTCAATAACACTAAGCTACGTCTCCCATTTACAAATACAAAAATATTTATTTTCTCTGATGAGATATCGCACGAAACGTTTACTTAGCAGAAGCCAGATATGTGGTTGTTGCATAGTTCATTTATTTTTACGTTCACGTCTTCTGTCTCATTACGATCTCATCGTGAAGATTTTTACTCATTAGAGGATGTTGGGAGTCTAGCCACGTGACGAACGTCTAGACGCTGTGGCGTCCCTTTGACGACGTGGCGGGCGCTGCCTCGCGGCCATTCTCTGAAACACTCAACCCTGGTGTTGCTGAAACAACATAGTTCTGCTAACATTTTTGCCGTCACTTCTAGACTACGCTCTATCAAAATCTTTAAGAGTAATTATTAAATTAATTAATTTTTTTTTCGGCGTGTTGCAATACCTTCATTTTACTTTCCGCTTTAGGAAAAGTAATTACTCGTTTTTGCGTAAGAAACTTCGGTTCTATCTTGAAAACTGTGCATCATACAACAAATGCTATTTAGCAATGTGAACGCAGAATTTTTTGTACTACGAAAATGTTTATATTCCTGTTATCAAAAGTATTGAATTTTCAGAAACCTGAAATGGAATCTGTATGAGCTGTTCAGAAATAGGTATTTATTCTCAATGCACTCAAAGTAAAATCTCAGACTTGGTTTCTTTGCATCAATATGTTCGTAAGTTATTGTGGGAACAACACATTCGCCATTGGATATCATCCCTACTTTTGAAAATAGACTCTCGCGGTAGAAATTGTAAAAATCCGATGAGATCTTTTCTTCCGCCGATTTCAGTACTCTCCTTGTTCACAGTGGCGGATCTAGACCGTAATCAAGCGGGGGGGGGGGCTAACCGGGGAGCATTTTTGTTT
>NNCF01125967.1:627979-638696 GCA_002313205.1 Laupala kohalensis | reverse complement strand
CGCCAAGCCTGAAGTAAAATTTGGTCTTAGCCGAGACTAAGAAATTTCCTTGTTAGGTGACATGTTTGTAATATAACGAATTTCTGCATTTCTGGCTGTACATTTCTAGTCAATGGCAATATTGCAAGATGCCCTTTCAGTGTTTTGGAAATGGCTCCAGTTGCTGAAATTATTAAGAGAATAATTAATACTTGTTTATTTTGAATTTCTGTCTTAAGGGCCTGATATTTTTTAATTTTTGTTTGTTCTGTCTTTTTTGAATTGTTAGTGGAAGGAACAGCTACATCAATAATAAAAGTTTTTCTTTTAGATTTGTCTATAAATATTATATCTGGCTTGTTATGATCTACTGTTCTGTCTCTAATGATCCCTGTACAAAGTGTCATTTCTATTTTCCAAGACAGATGGTGAATCAAATTTATAATAGAGGGTAACTGTTTCAACCAAGTTAAAGTTTTTAGCTAGCTGTTGGTGAATTATTTTGGCTACTTGATTATGTCTGCAGGTGTAGTCTAGAGGGGCGAATACTTGGCAACCCGAAATAATGTGGTGGATTGTTTCGTTGCAGGTGTGGCATGCTCTACATAATCCATTGACGTTCTCATTCAGAATTTATTTTCTGTAATACCTAGTAGGGATTGCTTGATCGTGTATTGCACCCTTCAGTCTCTACATGGAGTTCCCCGTGTTTTAGCCATAAAGTTGATTCTTCTTTGTCAACATTGACATCCTGCGGAGAATTTGGGAATTGTCTTGGGGTGTGTTATCTTTATTATTATTATTATTATTATTATTATTATTATTGGTTTGCCGTGTCTCTATCACAGTTTATACCGGTTTTTCATGAATTGCGGGATCAGTTCCAAGTGAGTAAACTTCTTTAATGACCAATGCTGAGGAAATTCCTGATGATGTGGCAGGTGTTAAGCACGACTGACTTCTGGACAAGGTGTACAGTTCCCTTCTGGATGCCTAGGGCTACGAGGTTTTGACGCAGGTTCTTGTGTGTGAGCTCTTTGGTGGAAATGTCTACTAGCTTTCGTTGAGGAAAAATACCTAGGTACTTGTTCAGGAAATTAAGGGAACTAGGATCGGGCATGTATCGAGAATTATGGTTCTTCGTACAGCTTCAAGCAGGTGTAAGGTTTAACGTTTTTTCTAACTATTCCAGAGAACACCGGTCGCTGATAGGACAATTGGGTCGGGTCGGGTTAATGGAACTATTAAAATAAAAAAGAAGACAAGAGGGTGGATGGAAACTTTCTCCTGGTGCCATATTGCTTCAAGTTCTTCAGCAAAAGTAAAACATTTGATAACTTTCTCTGCATATGTTTTCCGTAAGTTATTATTTAGAGACTCAGTCACGCCCCAGTGCCTTTGTTCTATGGTCACTTGTGTCAGGACGGTTGGCATTTTGTAGTTCGATCTATTACGATTGACCAGTCCCACTACATTTTAAATTATTCTTATTATGATTATAGTTTTTATCTCCTGTTACTTTTTTCACAACTCGTTGTTGGATCCATTGGGGTGCGGGGTGTACCAAGCATCCTCACATCAAGCAAAGTCACAACTTAAAAATTTTATGACTATTCTACAGGTGTTAAGGATGAGTGCTTTTTGTAAAGTTAGAAATATATCTTTGGGAAGATGAAACCGATTCATGCTCAGATGCAGACTGTGAGGGATGACTCCAATGGTGCACAGGACTATTGGGACTATATAATCCCACTCGATATTCCATTAGCGAAGAGTTTATCTTTTTAAATATTTATATTTTTTTAAATTTTATCATTGTAAGTATTTTGTAATTGTGGGTGTTGGTTACTGCAATATTTATGATGTGAGAGATTTTCTTGAGTTTGTCTATGAAAATAATATCTGATCTGTTGTGATGGATTGTCTTGTCGGTGAGGATTGGTCTATCGAAATAAATTTTGTACCTGCTGTTCTCTGAAATTATTTTTATCAATATTATTTTGAAGTTGATTTTCTTTCTCAGCACATGCTGGTTGATAAAATGGCACGGGTCTAGAGGCCAAGTGTCCATCACCTTTTCAATTTTCTTAAGATAAAAACTTTTTAACTATATGAGACGGTGCGATAATGATGCCTTTCTGAACAAACTTGAAAATGTACTAGGGTAATTTAATGTTTTTAAATTGAAATGTATAGTTTTTGGAATTACTCCTGTTGCAGACTTTATGGACTTGTTTCATCTTCCGAATTCCTTGACGTCCTGAGAGAGAGGGGTGTATTTTGAAAATTTCTCAGCTACGTGGTCTTACTACTTTGGTCAATGAACGTTATATATGGACGGTTGTGGTGGATGGATTTGTCTGTGAGGATGGTCCGATCAAATTATAATTTATAGATTTTTTTCTCTAACACTGTCTGTGGTTGATACATGTAATATGGGGCATTATTATTATTATTATTATTATTATTATTATTATTATTCCGTTTAGGATCTCAGCTTTTCCTGCTGGTCGTAGTGAGGTACGGGCTACACCAAGCACACTCGCTCTGGATGATCCAAACATTTTCCGACTATTCTTGATGTGTTGCGCAAAGCAACTTTCTGAAGTTGTCTTACGTAATTTTACCATGCCAATACTGTTGTGGAGAGAGATAGGGATCACTCCTGTAGAGGACATTACTACCGGTTCTATGTAAACTCTCGCCATGTTCCATATCCTTTGTATTTCTGCCTTCGGGTCACTGTATTTCTGATATATTTTCCTGAATTGTTTTCTGAAGGTTGTGAGTATTTGGCACAGCTATGTCTATCAAATAGGCTGTCTTTGTTACTTGATCTTTTAGCACTATGTCTGGTCTGTTGTTATGAATTGTACGGTCCGTGATTATTGACCTGTCATAATATAATTTGAAGTTTGTTGATTCTAAAACGTCAGCCGGCTCGTAGTTGTAATAAGGTGTGCTATTTTCTATAAGACAATACTTTAAAGATAATGCTTAGTGAATTATGTTAGCCACCTGGTTATGGCGATGTAAATAATCAGTTTGTGCCAACGTATTACAAACTCCGGTAACATGATGAATTGTTTCAGAAGCAGTTCCACATTTCCTGCACTTATCATTTTCTATATGGGGATCCTGCATAATATATTTCTTATAGTTCCTTGTGGGAATAAACTGATCCTGGATGGCCATAACAAACTTTTCTGTTTCAGGAAAAAGTTCCCCTCGCCTGAGACATGCGTTCGACGCTTTCTTGTCGACATTGGGGTTGCTCAGGTCATGAGGGTGTCTTCCGTGCAGTGCCTTGCTCTTCCAATCCAAAATTTTGTCTGTTGAAATTTTTTCACTGTCTAAGTTTCTAGCTTCTAATAAGTTTTATGGAGAGTAATTGTTGTCTGAGTCGTAAATGCTGGAGTGTTGTGAGGATTTCTTCATCCGTTCATGAAAATAAGAACGAAGTTGAACAATCTGCCTGTTGTGTAGGTTTTTTATGTCTATAGTTCCTCTTCCGCCTTCATCTCTTGGATGTGTCATTCTCAGATTACTTGATTTTGCGTGGTGTTTCCGATATTTTGTCAATTTTTCCCGCAATTTTCTCTGCAGATTTTCGAAATCAGTGGTCGACCAAGATATTATCCCAAATGAATGAGTTAAAATTAATATTACACATGTGTGTGGCCTTTATCAAATTATTAGTATTCATCTCTGTTCTACAGATTCGCTCTAGTCTGGTGGTAAATTCCGATGTAAGAGTTCTCTTGATTTCAGTATGAGCTATCAGTTTTGAATCCTTTATTTCTAGATAATAATAAATTTATTGTCAAAAAAAAGTACAAACTGCGTATGACCACGTGGAGGACAGCAAAACTAATTTTATTCTCCGTAAGTAAACAAGGGACCATCCCATCAATTCCGATCAAGGGCCCTAAGGCAGATGCGGATTCAAAAATTTCAGCAAAAGTTCCTAGATAAGATAAAAAGTTAGCTGCGAGTTATACTGATAAAATGTCAATATGATTGTAATTTAACGCAACAAATTTACATGTACAAGTTATTATCGAACTATAGATTATTCTGAGTATAGTGTTTAAACATCATAAGAGTTGAAATAACACTAAATTCAGGATTTATTGTTACAATAAACACGCCCCTAGACAAAGCTTAGAGAACCTGTATGATAAATCCGCCTCTACCAGAAGGAAAAACGCAGAAAAACCCGGGCCAGGATGGGGCTACAGAATTAATGTACACAAACGTGCCAAAGTTGAGTACACATAAAACTAAATTAATATGAACCATAATACACAACAATCAAGCAAGAAAATAATTTTTGAAATTATTATAGGTTATTTTAAAAGTACTGCAGCAAAGGCGTGATGAAGTACTTGTTGTTATTATTATTATTATTATTATTCTCATTCTCCTCTTTCTTTACCTTCTTCTACTTCGTCTCCTCCTCCTCCTATTCCTTGCTTACCGTCTTCTTCTCATCCTCCCTCTTCGTGTTCTCCGCTCCGAGCGTGATGGGATGAGGGCAATGACGTCGATACATACGTCCTCGCGTGTCTCGGATCCTCATGAGACGCACCGGGGCGCAAATTACGGTTCATTCCCTGGAATTACTTTGTTCCTTCCACGGCGGCGGCGGCGGCCATTCTGACGAGAGAGAGGTTCCTGTTCCGGTAGCGCGACGTCAGCTCAGGAACTTGAAAGACGCGAGTCGCGACGTGTGTCACGGCTTTCCTGAGAAATTCGTTCGTGACATTTCACGCGCCCTATAACGGGAACAAAATTACCCAAAATCAAACATATGTTTAGGATTACAGGATGAATTAGGCTGAGGAAGTTCCTTAAACGTTATCTTAATTCCATCAGAGAACACAGTTTAATTTATTTCTTCTCTCAAACAGTTTAAATCGAGGATACATTCATATCTCTTGAAGTGCCGTAAGTATTCAGATCAGATGCGCTTTTCTTGTTTAAAAATGTAAAATCTGCGTATTTTTGGTAAACAATTTGTATTAGCGTTAGGGAAATAAGTTTCTGCGTATTTTAGAATTATTGTATATATCAAGAACTTTGTAGGTTAAAATATATTTGGTAAGTTTATATAGTAAAATATGATGTTAATTTATAAAAGAAATAGGTCAAACAACATATTTTCCATTAGATTGTGACACATATTTTAAATTATATCTAGAATGTAAGAGAGAATATGTAAAATTTAAGTAAATTTTGTTTTTCACATTGTTTAAATAATTGTCGATTCTTATTTCGACTTTCATGTAATTCTAAGTATTTGTGGTTGTATTTATTATGTTCAATTTCAATTACTATTGTAATTTTGTTATTTAAATTCTAATTATTTTATAGTTCATTTATTATTGTAATTTCAATTATTATGGTAATTCTAATTAATTTTGTACATTATTAATTATTTTAAATTTTAACTATTATGGTAATTCTAATTATTACTGTAATTTGCCTTTTTTTCTTTTGTATGTGCATTTTCTGTTCATGGTTTGGCGGAAGAGCAGACCTCATGGTCTGAGTCAAACCCAATAAATATTGTATATTCTATTCTTTTTTGTTTGTTATAACATTTGCAAAAGTAAAAATGACTTTTAATGATTGTTACTCACAATTTTTTCTACTTCTCTATTAATAGTATTTTTTTTCTTACGTGGTCAGACGGTAATGCTGACCCTAAATAAATACCACTAAATAAAGACATTATTATTATTATTATTATTAACTGAGAGCAACGGGCTATGACACCTTTCCACTTTTACGCGTTTCATTTACGGGAAAAACGTGTCCAAACTATTTTTGTTCAGTATTTTACGTAACTTATTTTTCTTTCATGATATTTTTCAGATGTCCGATTATTTTTAAGAGATTGACAGAAAATCTCCGAGAAAGTTTATGTAAGATTATTCACAGATTACGGCTGGGTGGTGAACCGTATCGGATTTTACAAATAAAATACTACTCATATACCAAACTTGATATTTATTTTCTTCATTAAACCTCTGGGAGCTGTAGTGCGTGGAGAGTATAATGATTCTTTGCATCATAGATTTTTGTGTTACCTTACTGAGGTGTTCTTGAGAGCATTTACGGTTCTCTTGAGTGCTGAGATGCCAATATTTATAGAATTAACTAACAGTTTCCATCTGCATATATAATTAATACCGAATCAAACGACCATATTTTTTATGAACAGACATCTATTTACACTATAAACGCAAAGAAATAAAATACTTACAACTGACGTGAACCCATTGCGTCGAGATGATCCACAAAAAGGATTAAAACGTTGTGAATGTTATTTTTATTTATTAGTGTTTTTATTAAAAATATGTCTGTTCATAGAAAAAATGGGGTCGTTTGATTTGGTATTGACAACATTTACTCTCAACAGATTAATTCTCCCTTTAAGCTCGTAATTGTGACACTTTTCTGGGCATTATCCTCGTTGTTGGAATGAAAATACACAATTACGATAAACGAATCATTGGTTATTCACGTTCCGAACGTACAATAGTACAAGACATGAGACAGTGGCAAAAACAGTTACTGTCAATTATACAGGTGTATATTGTTCCTCGTTTTTTTCATCATGCAACTCCTATTCATTTGCCGCAGCGATGTGTACGATGCGTGACATTCGCCGGAGGCATGCCCATCGTGTAACTTCACCTTCACATACGTCACAGAACGTCGTCATCTGACTATTGTAGCGAGTTCCTCTGTTTCTGCGAGAACTACATTCCTAGAATATTCGATTGAGAAGTCAGGTCTATTAATGGGATATAAGTTGTAATGAAATGTTACCGAACTTGAGAAGAACTTTAACAAAGTAATATTAGAAATTGATTGATTCTTCGTCAGATTCTTCCGTTTTTATAAGGAGTCATTACGTATTGAATATTGATTGCCAAAATAAAATTAAAAACTCTGTCCACGCACTATGGTTTTTCCAAATAATCAACATTACTATTCAAAATGTGAAATATTTAAAGTTTATATTTATTTATGTTTACTTATCATGACAAAAGATAATCCATTTTTTCTGATGATATTCCAGCGTTTCCGCGCCACGAAAAAGTTGTAGTGGGAACCACACATCGTTGCCGAGGTTCTTCAAGCGTCGCTGGGTAAAAAACTAAAACTTGAGGACGTCATCTGTTGTGATTCCGTTTCGCAAGGATCTCAATTCCAATGTTTCTGAATCTCTTAACGCTTCGAAATCCTTTTTGTTAAACTCTGGCTTGAATTTAATGAACGTAATTGACGATACGGTGTATTTTTAATACCTCGTCTCTAATAACTTCAGTCATACATTATCATTTTAAAAAAGAGAACATTTGTACACATTTTAAGGAGTAATAAGTTATTTAATGGAAAAGAGTGTTCAGTACAAGTATTTGTACAAGTATTTGTACAAGTATTTGTACAAGTATTTGTACAAGTATTTGTACAAGTATTTGTACAAGTATTTGTACAAGTATTTGTGCAAGTATTTGTACAAGTATTTTTTTCGTGGCAAATTTTTCGTGTCTCCAAAATAGATTATCATTTGTAGTAGTGCCCTTTCGAGAATGATAGTTCAGTTATGCAAAGGACATCACAAATATTCTTAAAATTCGGGTTAAATGAAAGACAACTTAGCACCGAACGTGTTTTCGACACTTTGTGGGTGGAAAATTGTTCTCCATTCAAAAGGTGAGTTCGTTTCTTATAAAATTAGTGATTCGTTATATGACTCTCTCTTCCCGTTTAGGAGTTTTAGGAGTTTATACACTACAGTGTCCTTTTCTATCTTCTCCTAATGGATCCGGAAATAAGCATAGTAAGTCGCAGAGACTTGTGAAATTTTTCGAGTAACTCAAAGTAAAGATGTCGAGGAAGATGACGCGTTGAAGACGTGAATGCAGTCGTGTACGTTCGATAACAGACGAAATGCGTATTTTTTTCTCGAATTTCCACAATATATTGCGAAAAACATATTATGTATCATCCCAGTTTTTTGCATGTAAAAGCACTATTTTCGGCCAAACTTAAGAATATGGTTCCACAAGGGTTCGAAAAGATAATTTATGTCATAATACTACAAATATTATTGCGGTTCCGAAAATATAAGCCGTATTCTTCGCTTTTCATATTTACGGTAGTTATAAAGAAATATTCTTCCGCACTATTTTCTTCTCTCCGCCACCGTTTATGTTAATATGTTAGGGTATGATAATTATAATATTGCCATGAACAATTATAAACAATTGTTCGGTCACAGTCGGCGATGTTAGGTTTGTTAGACCCGGCGATTCCGTATTAAGAAAATCTGTTGTAAGTGTGAAGATGGAGGCGATGGTGGAGGTAGCAGCACTCGCGGAAGGATATACGAAGAATGAGGTTAGGATAGGACGATAATGTTAAATTTGCCATCGAAAAAGGGAATATTTTTTCACATAAAATGATTCAATTTGTAATTTACGAGAACAAAGTCCCTTCCAGAATGATGGCAAAAAAGCCGTTTTTCGATATCTCATCTGGATATTTTTCTACGGCGTTGGACCGTATAGTTAAGTTGGTCCCTTTTTTCGTCTACTCTACTTTATAATGACGTGAAGGCCCCTAACGAAAGACTCATGTGAAAATTGTAAAAACTCCTGTGATCGACTCCGGATATTTTGCTTTACTTCATTGCATAATGAAAATATAGGATTGTTCCGAAGACGTATTGAGTGTTCTATCCTCAAATGTGGATCCTTGTAGTCAGAGCGGGAGCGCCTGGGATCGTCGCTCGCCCACTGCTTTCGGTGTAGGATTAGTACCCTTCTTTGATCAGTAGTCCATATCTATTTTCTCCCTTATGAAAATGAAGTGTTCCTCAAGGACTGTTCTCCAAATAGAGAAGTAAATGTTCAAAAATGCAGAGCGATCTCTTAATGGCTCAGTACCCAGGTGTTCCCTGAGTGTTCTTGAGGTAGACTTGCGTGGATAGGTGTGCCTCGAATGTAAAAAGGGTTTCGGGAAGACTTGTTCGGATGTTCCCGATCCCCTCTGTACTTGTGGATTTAGGGAACACTACGTGAGACGTTTTCCAGGAGCATGTTCCTAGTTTTGTGGAATCCACACATCATCGTAATGTTGTACATTTCATTTTCATCGGTATAGGGGATACAGTGGACAAAAATAAATAAATAATACTTCATTTTCATCAGGACTTTAATGTAAGCTCTATTATGATTTTGTGTGAAGGCGAAAATTAAAAATACTGTTACATATCAAATGTATTTTTTTTTTTCGTCAAAATTATCCATTCTTCCACAATTTGAGAACCATCCTGACCCGGGTTTTTCTCCGGATTTCCTTCGGGTAGAAGCGGATTTTTTTATTGAAACAAGAAATCGTGAATTTAGTGTTATTTCAGTTCTTAAGATTTATAAACACTATATTCAGAATAATCTGTAGAGCGATAATAATTCGTATATGTGAAATATTTTTTTTGTGCTAAATTACAAACATATTAATATTCTATTTGTATTATAACACGTAGTTATCTCTTTTTTTATCTAAGGAGTTTGGTGAAATTTTTGAATCCGCCTCTACCTTAGGGCCCTTGATCGGAATTGATGGAATACGTCCCTTGCTTGCTTCCGGAGAGTAAATTAGTTTATTGTCCTCCACGTGGTCATACGGTTTGTAACTGCTTTTTTGACTATAAATTTATACTGTCTTGTACTCACCGTTTTGCATTTAGAATTATAAGGTGACCTGGCGGACCTTCTCTACTGTACTAACATTAGAGCCCCCCCCTCCCCTACTCCCGTCCCCTATCGCTCGCTGTCGTCCTCACACGTCCTCAGTCGCATCGAGGCGAGAGCCACGCCCTCGTGAGCGACGATCGGCGTGACGTCACGACGTTGAGTCGAGCAAGCGTGACGTCATTGTGTGGGCGGCAGCCACATCGCTTTCACTGCAGGTGCCTCTGACGTCGGTGATCCCCCCCTCCCTTCCACGCGTGTGAGGGGAAGGGAAGCATCATATGTGTGGCCGTCCGTCCGTCCGTTGTCGTGATGGGAATTGGGGCGAAGCGAACGCCCGAGCGCGACGAACAACGCACCCGTGCACCCCACCCCACTCCACTCCACTCCATCTCCTCATAAACGTTTCCTTCCACTATAACTCTCCATTGAAACCCCTCCATCACTTTCCTTCCCCTTCACTTTCATTGTCCCTTTCCGATTTCAGTGGAGTTGTTCTCTTATTTAATTTGCGTATTTTGGACATCAACCGTTTACTGGTTTTCTGTTTCGTCGCCTTTTGCACCCCCTTCCCATTTCCTCCTGTTCCGATTCCCCGCAAGGGATTAGTTCCCTCTTCAATCTGTTAGATGGCTCCACTACGCGTAATACGGCAGATACAAAGGTGCAATCATTCCGTTTCTTCTACGATTTCAATGTTCAGTAAATTAGTAAATACGATCTTTGCGGCGTCTATTAAATAATGAATCTCGGAGTTAGTGTTATTTTAATAGTTACGGAATACATTGTTTATAAATCGTATGATCTATGGTTTGATAATCATTCGTACTTCTGAAATATTTTTTGTTTTCTGAAATATAAATTTGTTGGTATTATGTTAATATTATAACACGTACCAAACTACTTTTATTCTGATCTTTATGATGAAATGTTAAATCCGTCTCTGCTTTAGGGCCCTTGATCAG
>NNCF01125967.1:596295-623044 GCA_002313205.1 Laupala kohalensis | reverse complement strand
AAAAAATTACTAATTCGCAAGTCGTCCAGAAATTAAAAAAAAAACGATTGGGTAATAAACTACTAAAATATAATTACAAAACTTTATTTATAATGTTACAGGATTTCTCTTTCTTTTCAATGTCGTTGTTACAGCGGTCGAGACTATAATTGTAACGAAGAATAAGGTTCTCAATATAGCTGTTGTACTATTCTCTCAACACAGATTCGAGTCGGAACGTAACTGCTTCTTTGAGGTGAACTGTTTCCCACCCAAATAACATTAACAATAATATTAGGATATAAAGATTACTGGTAAAAAAATAAGATCCAAAACACATCATAATTTTATGATTTACCTTATTAGATGTATTATGTTTAAAGGTACGTTTTCAGGTATCTTCTACCATCAACGTCATCAGCACAACTTCTGAAGTAAACATGTTTCTCTAGTTCCCAATAAACGCGTGGTAGATAGCATGCACAAGGTGATGGTTAGTGGAAAGTTAGGGGAAAAATCTGGAGTCTATCCAACTGAACTTTAAAATCATACTTCTTAAAGACAGGAAAAGGATAGTAAATAGTAATGAAAAAGAATGTTTTGAATACATTTGACAAGAAATAAATTACCCACACATTGTCACGAAAGTGTGAACATAACATTGTACGTTTCATAAACTATTCGATGTACGATAAAGTGTGGGACAGTCTGTAAATTGAATGAGCATGGATTTTATTTCTTCAAAATTGTATATTTAAAAAACAAAGTTGAATACAAGAAATAAATGATATCGCTTATGGTCTCCAGATTTATTGCTTGATTTTGGACTAATTAAATTCAGTCATCGATGTATCATTGTTTTGTTGTGAATTATCAAGAGAAGAATATCATTCACGTACTTAAGACACCGGACATCATCACAGATTTCTAAGAATGAGCTCTTCGAGACCCAATTTGTGATGATCAGAAGATGGCTTGATTTTTCGTTATTAATTAATAATAAATTTAGTAATAATAATAATAATAAATTTATTGTCAAAAAAACAGTACAAACTGCGTACGACCACATGGAGGACAATAAACTAATTTATTCTCCGGAAGCAAGGGACCATCCCATCAATTCCGATCAAGGCAGAGGCGGATTCAAAAGTTTCAGCAAAAATTCCTAAATAAGATGAAAAGTTAGCTACGAGATATAATACTAATAGAATATCAATATGTTTGTAAATTAACGCAAAAAATGTACATATACAAATTATTATGGAACTATAGATTATTGTGAGTATAGTCTTCANGCCCCTAGACAAAGCCTAGAGAACCTGTATAAGAAATCCGCCTCTACCCGAAGGAAAAACGGAGAAAAACCCGGGCCAGGATGGGGCTACAGAATTAATGTACACAACCGTGCCAAAGTTGAGTACACATAAAACTAAATTAATATGAGTCATAAGACAACACAATCATGCAAGAAAATAGTTTTTTTTTGTTTGAAATTGATATAAGTTATTTAAAAAGTACTACAGCATTGGCGTGATAAAGTACAAGACGGATTTAACTTTTATTAAAATCAATATTTTATTAAAATCAATAAATTTTATTAAAATCAAATTAAATTGTCTCGTTGAATATGTGTGTAATTGGAAAGTAGAAAACCAATATTCGAATAGGATTGATAACTTCGCTGGCGTAGCACGTATTTTTCATAAAAATGGCATTTACCTGTTCGCGTCATAGCACATGTACGAAAGCATGTAGCTTGTCATCGAAAAACAAGACTGGATTTTTTTCTCTCCCAGCGACGCGGGGACTCGTGTTTTCGTGGGTTTCCCGTTAATGAAAAAGTAATGAGGAGGAAACAAAAGCAGTACGTTAATGATGTTGTCGTCGAAAAATCTATTTTTGTGACGTATGGTCTATTCCAAACAATACGATAACATTTTTATTATAGACTGTTGTGGTTTTAGCAAATACTTCATTTTGTGTTTATCGGTTATTGAGAATGTTTGTAGAAACCTATAACAGATTTTTAAACTTTTAAGCGGATAATGAGTTTCCATATATCGTGATAGACAATTTTATTTTTATAATTTTATGTGAGAGGGTTTAAGATTAATCAAAAAAAATTATTAAGTGGACGTTGTGAAAGAAATGTTTTTTCGTTGTACTCAGGGCGAAAACAACAAAAGCAGCATTTTCACCCATTTTGCCTTTAGATGAAGAAAGTTCGGAAATATTTTGAAACATTAGTTGAATCATAGTTAGTTACTTCGAGGAAGCTTGGCAGTTGCGTTTTCCCTCTCGAAATCACGACTGTGCTGTTGCACTAAGCATTATGAAATGAAGCATTTTGAGGATGTCATTCTATGTTCAACTCACCGGATGATCAAAACCGCTAAGCTTCCGTATAAATATTCAAAATAGGGATTTCCATCCTGCACTTAACCACAATGTTCTGTCGTAACTCGTCTTCTACGTCAAAATCTAACTATATTATATTTTGAGTCATATTTTAGCTATTTAAATTGAATCTGCAATGACTTTCTGACTTTATTACTGACGGAGCAATTTACTCTGTCCATTCTGGTCACTAACAGTTGAAGACGGTGGTTATTGACTTCTTCAATTATTTCAGAAACACTCCTTTACTCATATCATAATCAGTTCATAGACGTTCGGAAAAATTGAAAAGACGGACAAAAAAATATTTTTCTTCGATTTTATGAAAGTTAGAGTAATTTTGCTGTGTGAGANAGCCCGAAAAACTTGTACAGGTAGGGAAAATGCAGTTACGCACTAGGGAGAGCCAATATGACTCTCCCCGCGTGTGGGACTCGTCGAATGATTCAACCATACCAACTAAAACCCCTCCTGAAATACAACTCAAAACTCAACATATCTCAAATATCAACATATCTCATATTTTAAAGAAGAAGTAGAAAGAGGAAACTGAAAGACACCCTAGCGTCAGGATCGAAAAGAACAAGAGGTGACCAAGGAAGGTCTGGAAAGAGAAAGGAAGGAGCCTAGTACAAGTAAGTGGAAGTAATGCCAGACTCAGCTCGGGGCCCTGTGTTCGCCAAACACGTACTTACTAGATGTTAGTCCCGNAAAGTAATAGGTAAGTACACGGTTATTATATCACACTCTAAAGTGCGTGTCGTTGAATGAAATGGGGTGACTAATTATAAATGTTGTGGTGGAATGATAGGCAGGGGAAACGGGAGAACCCCGAGAAAACCTGCCGTGAACACCGCTCCGTCCACCACCTCGGATTCTACTTGGATCGGACCGTGTTTGAACCGGCGTCCCCAGAGGTAGAAGGCGAGCGCGTTACACACTGCGCCACGGGTCAATGACCTAAGATGATGAAAGTAATAATAACAATTATTATGATTAATAATCTACAAGTGAGCAGTGCTTGGTGGTAGATGAAAAACATAATAGACATAATAAGAATATACATAATACGAAAATGTGAAATTACAAAAAAAAATCTTCGCCCAATTATCTATAAAATACACACACGAACAGAATGAAAAGCTTAGAAAATTAGTACACTATAAGCAAAAAGGATAATACATCTAAGAAATTAAAAGATTAAATGAGGTCAATATGTGTGTATATTCACATACGTACAGAAACACATTTTCACTTACAAAGAGATACAGACACACACACTCATACGTACAAGCACGCTTCAATATACACACACATACACCATTACTCCTCCGATAACCTTAATGTAAAAATAATTGCTATAATCTTATTATAAGGAAGTAATTACTATAAATATAACGCCAAAACAGGATTGCTGTGAACAGTCACGCACACTTCACATCACTGCACTACAATTCTATTCGCTCTGAGCATTTATCTATATCCTTTGTCTCCATTCACTTCACTACACTGCACTTCACATGTGCTCCTATTTCTAAGCAAGGAGACAGTTGCGGAAACATTCAGGAGTGAAGTATTTTTGTCCTGTTTTTAGGAACTTTGACGTCACGATTGAGAGATGATGAAAATATCGGTTTTTTCCGCAAACGCATGTCTTGAGTTATCAAGCGACTTTTCTGTCTCAGAGTTCGCGTCCTGTTTTGGATTTGTACGTGGTGCTGTTTGGATAAGTCATTCGTTTAATTACTTAAGTGGTTTAGAAGAGTATTTTCGAACCATATCGAACACTGCAGAACATTTGTGAAATATTTCGTACAAAAACAAGGAGAATCTTTTTAAATTAACATATGTTATGTAATTTTCTTGTGATAATTTATGTAGAATGTATATTTTATACAATTTGGCGAGTGATGAAATTGAAATACACGATGAATTTTTTTAGATGAAGTGTGAACATTTCGGAGATATTTTTCCCCCAATCTTACTGTACTTGAAAGCATTATAAAATACCCATGCGATATGTTACCGCGTAATTATTCCAATATAATATTCGGAAGTTGATCCATTTTTAATGTTACGAGAGATTATTACACAATAAATTGATTTTATTTTGACATCAGTTTTCAAGTGAATCATAGAATCCGCTCAAGTACTTTGGAATTTGGAATTTATAGATGTTTTGACTGTCATTTCTTGCTAATGCTGTTTGTTCTTCTGAGTTTACATTTCGGCGCATGTGGTTGAATAAGAAAGAGCGAACTGGGTCATGGCGAGGGACGAGCTTTAGAAGATGAGAGCTAAACCAAATCAGTTGCTTTGCGGAGGCACACCCAAATCCTCAGCTGTTGCAACATGCTCACTAAATCTGAACCAGTGGAAGAGCACTGATTCGCGGTTCAGAAGCACTGATTCGCGCAGTACAGATGCTTCCACAGCGAAACAGTGAAATTCCACCGATTGGGCGAGTGGAAAGTACTGCGAACCAGTGAACACACGTCACTGCTGAGTCAGCGAACTGGCACTGAGGAATCAGTGAAGTGAGCGGCATATACTCAGGAATTACGTTCTTTTCATAATATATTAATTGTACCCATTTAATTATATTATACATGACAAGGTTTTAATAATTAGTTACAACTATACTACTTTCAGACAGACATATTACTAATAATGAAGTAATGTTAAATGATACAAGACATAACCTAAAATTCAACACGAGGAGTAGCTCGCTTGCAATTCCGGGATTCTGACCCGAGCTCTACCGGCAAACACTGAACTAGAGCACGGCAATTGGTGTGAGAATGTTATAAACATGTAATATGACACAGGAACTATTCATCGTGTCACACATCGCTTGTTTACTCCATCAACATTCGCCATTACCTAAAAGCGTCCCAAAACATGCTGTATCTTCAAGCTCGGAGAAATTTCACTGATTGTCGGTTAAAATTCACTGCTTCGCCGTTACGCTTCATTCACTGATTCAAACAGTTATTATTTAACTGATTGTGATTTAGTGAAATGTGCTTTGCTTTGCACCACTATGACGTCGAAAGTAAATCATCCCAAATTAATATTTAACTATTTTACTTAGTTTTCTATCCGAACAATCTTTGTGGCGCATCTAGACAATCCCAGGAGCTCTTTGATATGGTTACACATGCTAACAATGGTGACGAGGATGATTGTAATGGTTTACCGGTGCGTTCCCCGTGTACGACACTCGATGAAAACATCGTATCTTACCCGAAATTCGAACCCAGATCCTTTGACTACAGGAGAGCCTCAAACCCACTGAGCCACCAGCTTCGACTAAAATCGATTATTCATTCTTAGAATTATATACTGTTGCATTTTTTATTTATTTATTTCATGTCTTATGGCGAGTAAGGCACTATAAGAACAGGTATTCTCATGACGCCATTTTGGTCCGAACTCGGTCTATGCGTGTTTGTAAGTTCCACGAAAACGCATCGACAACATTACGTCGGATTTTGTTAGCAGAAGAAAGTAGGCGGTTTAGATACGAAAAAATTGAGTAAATAAAAAAATTCTGCATGGGCTTATTAGAGAAATTAATTCGTATTTGTGAACTCATGATCATACGATAAAAGCACCAAATAAATGAGAAATGGCTGCATGAGAATACCTATTCTTATATTGCCTTAATGGCGAGGTTCGGGTCATTTGGCTCGCTTTTCCATCTAATCGCGACTTGGGGAAGGGAATTGGGAAGGAGAGATGTTTGTATTCTCAGGATGTCTTGAGAGATGAGTAGCGATGCAAGTTGATTCCACTATATTTAACATCCATTATATAATCACATTAAATAAATAATTAAATCTTCCAGTTTGATGTTATTGTAGTTACAAAATTTTGTTAATAAAAGCTGATTATTATCATTGAATTAATATTCTATTAATACTTATTAAAATAAAATACATAGTAATATTGGAATATCGTATTATTTTGAAAGTATATTTTAAAAAAAGATCGTGAAAATTTATGTACATAGTTAAATCATTATTTCAAATGAAAAATCAAAGGTTGCAATCAATCTGATTAATGCTAAAACTTCTTCCACTCTGTTGGAACATTCCCGGGGTTAATTTTCTGTTATTGCTCGCCCTAGATTGTTTTTGTATGGCTAAAACAAAAAAGTGTGAAAGGGATGTTAAAGTGGCATTATTCGTATTATTAGGCAACTCTTACTTCTCTTTATCTTAACGTTCTACTGTGCGAGTGGGCAAACAAGTACGTACAGTACTGGAATTATAAATCGGCCGGCGAAATATTTTAAGTCTCTCGAAAATATTCTAAGGTCGTCCCCGTCGCAGGTGAGTGGTGTTGCAAACCTAACAAATCCAATCTGCTAAGAACGCGGGACTTAGGAAATTTTCGACATCCGATTTATAATTCCAGTACTGTACCTATAGATACTCCATTTGAAGTTTCTATGCTTTGATTTATCTATCTTCGTGAACCATGATATTTCTACAAAATACCCTTATTCTTTATCCACTTTATCAAATTGGTCTCATTTCTAGAACTCAATTCTATCATCTTCTTTTTTTATATGAGGGACCTCAAATTTTGATTGTGATATAAACTGAAGGAATCCTCTATTCAGTACGAGGGGTGACAGAACGAATTCTTTGTAAGGTTCTCTTCAAAAGAGTTAAGGTATAAAGATATTTAAAACTAATTTTCACCGATAAATTTTATTAATCGCATTAATACGTTTATTATATTTTATTTTCACTATATTTATTATCTTTATATATTCACTATATTGGTGTTTTTAAGTATTTGTTCTTAAATGTTGTGTTTGCTGAGGCACACTAAAATTATTAATATTGCAAATTATTTAACAGTAAAGGTAAAACTTAAGTTATCTTGTTTTGATGGTTTTTTAAAGAAAGGTCAAACATCTTTTGTGAAATTTTTTATAAATCATGACATTATAATAATTTGATTGAGGAGTTAAAATTTTGTTATGGATTAAAAACCGAGCGACCTGGAAAAGGCGAAAACGACTCTTAATACCATTTGAGTACAGATCCACTATTTTGTTGTTTCTAATAAAAAATATACAATTATATTCTTTATTTATGTGCGTCATTTAATAGGTTATGGGATTTATTTGAAAATGTTTTACATGTTTTAATTTTAGTCTTATTTTGTATTTCTTGACTTAAGAATTTTCATTTCTAATTTTTGGCATTCTTTTTGTTCGCAGGTAATTTCTTGTTTCTGAATACTCTTCAAAATGGCCGCTAGTATACCTTTGGAAAGGACATTCAAAATTTTTTTGTATGGGTTGAAAGCCGTAAAATACATTTCAACTTTGAAACGATGTCCTACGATTTTATGGTATGGTTTTTTAAATTTCATTTCTTCTTTTCGTTTCCAAAATACGATCGATTCCTTGTTTATGTAAAATCTCTTATTATGATCATAAGATCTGTGGTTGACGGTAATATTTAGACGCATTATGAATCACCCAATAATTAATAATACATGTGCTTTGCAGACAAAAACTACTAATGTCCTTATATATCAAGTGGAATTAGCCTGAGAGCTATTCTGGAATTTAAAAAAGAAATGAATATTTCAACATCTCAAGGAATTTAAAAATATTGTAGGCCATTATAAAATTTCGCGTGTTTGTCAACAATGAAACTCAAATCACTCGTAAATAAGGAGAAAGTGAATGGTTTCAATAAGATATAGAATTCAAGAATCTAACATTTTAAAAATATTTATGCGAACAATTTATTTATACATAAAATTTTAGAACTGTAATAGAGTTTTGAAAGTTATTAAAGTGCAGCATCAGTGTCTTAAACTCGAAATTACACAAATCGTAAAGAAATAATTATTTCGTGCCTAAAAAGTTAACTTGGAACAGTTCTTGAGTGCTTGTGGAAGAATGAAATTCGCTAGGGGTTAAGAGTTTGGGAATGAGGTCACGTGGAGGATAATAGATTGATGCACGTGGCTACAATCTATTTTCGCACGAGATGTTCTTAAGAGCTGCACCACAAAAATTTTCAAAAATTACCGTATATGTGGGATAAAATTTATTTTATCTGTACTACCTTTACCATGACAGAATTGAATATTAACAATTCATATCTATATACAATCTAATGGAAAATCTTTCAGAATGTCTAATAGAATGTACAAAGAGATATTTCAGAACACCATGGCATGAATCCGGTGAGCATCAATAAAATTTGTTAAATTGAGAATGGAGAATCAAATGATGCAAAAAATTATAATAATTGTAATGTCATAAATAAAGCAAATACATAAAATTATAAACAAATTTAATTTATAATAGAAGGATTTCAATTTGATATCGTAAATAATAAAAATTTTTAAATGGTATAATATATTTTAAATATATTCTTTAATGTTTACGAAAGTACATGAATGATTTATCATTTGATTGTTCCAAAGCAACCATTCGACCTTAGAAGAAATTAGTTGAAAATTATCAGAAAAAATGTTATGATGTAAATCAGATATTGATGAAGTTTTTGGATAATTTTTGCAACGACGTAAGTCGTATGCGTACTAACGAATGATTGATTTAATTTACACGCTATTTGGAGAAAGATAATAAAATTTAAAAAATGATTTGTAACAGTAATCCTATTCTATACATTAACAACATCCTGTATTAACTGTATTCCTTTATGGTTTAAAATAAAAGCAATGCAAATATTTGAACATTGTGAATTTAACACAAAATATTTCTTGTTTATTCCGTTAAAGTATGTTTTATTGTTTTCTTTAAAAAAGAAACATTACCATTGAAGAATATCAATTATTTCGGAGTCTCCTGTTCACATGTTTAGGACTCCCGTCTCCTTCCAAAAATATAAAAACTGCCGCGAGAATTTTTGTTGAGAAATGGAATAAAACTCTATTCCAGAATAGTTTATTGTAGATCTTGTGGCAGCAGCCGAAATATCTATGTGATAGGTATCATGTCAGAAAAAAAAATTCTTGTGAGTTTATATAGTCGTAGGTATGATCACTCGTCAGCAACGTGTTGAGGGTTGACCATTTACATCTGTATGGGAGGGAGGGTCATCGGTATAGAGGTTGTGATTCGTCAAGGAAATTTTAGAAAAGAACTTGTTGAACGAGCGTCGTTGAGGGCTGGTGTTCAGACGTTTCTTTCGATATGTTGTTTGTGAATGAGTGAGTCGCAATAATTCAGTCATTTGTTTTGTATTTTTGACACATATTTCGTCAGATGAAGTGAATCATCTCCAGTATACACTCTCTTTGATGAAATTGAGTGATTTATCTTGATCGTTGACGAGCTAAGGAAATTTTTCCTTGATGCAATAGGTTGATTCAAATCTTTTGCCATTTAGTTAAAAAAATATAAAGGAAAGTGAGCTTCATAATTGTCATCATCATCAACTGTTGCTTTCACACATCTCATCTCAAGCAGCACATCTTCTTGGAAACAGTATCTTATCATTATTTTTCGTGACATTTTATTAAACCATCTGTTCTTGTTACTAATCACTATTCATTTCTGGCCTTATCCTTCTCTCATATCATTTTTCCCCCTTATTTCTTGTGTAGGCAACACACAATTGTCTATACAGCTGGAATTGTTCTTTTCCCAACCGATTCACACAATGTCACGTGCATTGAAAATTATCTTCACAGAAACAGCCCTCGCTTCCACGAATTTCCGTTTGCTAGTGAGGAATAAAAATATTAAAATTTCGAACTGACTCGTGAGGACAGTTATCACACGATTTCGCCAAGCCATATAAGGATCTGTCTGACGGTGTAGATTTGTCTGCCGGTCAAATTATTGTCATATATCGGAGTTTGAAAACAAAAATTATTGCCAGTCATAACCAATTTGTATAAGAACGTGAAATTTTGGATACGTTGAATTGGCATGACAACTTATACTGATGTTTTTCCCCGTACTAATATAAAAATACGTAACGCGAAAGCGTGTCTGTCTGTTTACTATCTGTTTTTTTTTGTTGAATAGATGTCGGTAAAATCAAAAGAAAACGAGTGATATTGGCTTACGCTGCCTAAACTGTTAAGAGATAGGTGACAACTATCAATGGCGATATTGTTTACATCCATGAGTTCTACAAAAATTAACCTGAATTATGGATAAAACGTGTTAAAATACACCAATTTAAAAGAGCAATTTAACAAGGAAAAAACTGTCATCATCAAATTTAATTTTTATTTATTTTGTGCATTTAACAAAGATTTAAAAAAACGTCTTTGAATCGTAAAATTTCGAGGAATAGTCTACGTTTTACAAGAATTTTTTAATGAAATGCTGCAGCTGCGTCATTCCTCAGAAGCGAAAGTTTGATCGGCGCGGCTCCTACGAGATTCGGTCAACTTTTGTATTAAATTTGAATTATGATGTATTTGAAAAATTAGAGTGCTGTACATGTTTTGTAAAAACCAGAAAGTAGAAGTGTTTTGATCCTACAATATATATAGATTTTATTTTTTCCTGAGTAAAAGAAGATTAGACAAAGAAACATCCCGGTCAACGCCGGTTAATCAACTAGTAGTTATATATAATCGAAATATAGTTTTTACTGATGATCTGTATGTACGTACCATTTTTACAATATCTAACATCTCTGTGCCCCGTAAATTTTAGTATAAAATATAATAGATATAAGTCCTTCCTATTTAGTACTCGGTCATAGATTAAGTCTAACGACGACGGTTTCGTATGCGGGGGAACCAGGTGCTGGCAGTCGTAAAACGTATTCAGAACATCAAATTCATGCTTCAAGTCTCCATAAAAACGTATGAAGAAGGAAACTCTTAAAAGTATATTCAAATTTTACAGTGCCGTGGGCTATATCGTGAATTAACGACAAAATATTTATGACCGACTCAAGAACTTGAAATATCTTTTAAGCGAGTAGAGGTTCTTATAGTTCCATGAATGAAACGGAACTAGAAAAAATGTCATGCTTTCAGTTTCCGTAATGAGAAGTACAATGTTAATTGTAAGACCTGTTCTTATGACATAATTGTCGAGACCATAATGTTTATTTTATTGAAGTGAATTTTGTGTGTTTTTGTTTGTTTTTTTCATTGAAGCGAAATTTTTGTGTGTCACAAAACTCGAAATGTGGTTTTGTGTCACAAATCTCGAAATTTGGATTTATACGACTGACAAGTTATTGTTTCTATTAGTAAATCAAAAAATACTTGAAAATGATAAAAAGAATATTATTCCTTAAGCTGTGGAAATGTTCAATGATTCCACTTAAATGGGACAAATCCCATTTAATTTTCGAGGAGAATTTCAAATAGAAAACAAATAAATGGTGACTACTAATACAAATTTAAATGAATGACAATTGAACTGGGTATAAACACACCCAGAGGCGGATCTATGGGATGGGACGCTAAGGAGGTTCTTTGTGGAACATTGCTTTACAGAAGATGATATGGTCTTGAGACGTTCGAAATTTATCTTTTCTACATGCTTCATGTCATCTAAAGAAGACACGCCGATTTGTATTTATTTTCAGGATGCCGATTTTCCTTCCATAAGTGGCGTAGACTCTATGGACGTTGTGAACGGTTCATCTCACTAGAACAGCCTTTATTTATTGGTACTGGGATTAAGAAGAAGACCTCTTCAAGACACTTGTTTTAAAGAATATACCCTAAACAAAACTCTTAATTGGGATTTTACTTTATAACTTTCATATATTTGTTGTTTGTTCATTATGTCTGCATTAAAATATATTTTCATGGATTATTTGATTTGTATCTTCAAAACATTCTGATTCGGTCCCGAAATTCTTATCTTTCAATATGTATTTTCCATCTTAAACACGTTATAAATTTGGTCTCTATTTAATAAATTGTTAATTATCTATTTGATGAGTTGATGTATTTTATTAAAAGATAATACTTATAAAATGTGTTGTAAAACAAACCCACGTTGTTTGGACATCGGACGATATTTTGAGGAGAATTAATGGTTCTGAAAGGAAAAGCTATAGTTTGGTAGAGAATAGGGTCATTATACAAGCAAACATAAGCAGTTTCACTTCGAATGTACGCATTTCATTATCTACATCACATTTCACTTTTTTATGGCAATATATTAGAAGAGAAAATTGGTGTTTTAAAAAAATTCACTTCTGCGTTATATCTCTTTTGATGATTTTATCAAGAAAGTAAAGTAAATATTCAATAAAATTTTACTTGAAGAAGGAGTTGTTTGCTAGTTAATTTCGAGGTGATTTTGAAAATTATTGGGTGTGTGTATTTATAAACGTTATAAAACATGACTTTCAGTAGACTTTTCTAAAAATAACGCTTTTAATAAACATTTTTTAAGCTTCTGAAAATGACGTAAACTTATCCTAAAGATAGGATACCTCCACTAGATTATATGATTTATGCTGTTTCTCCTTACAACAAGTTCACAACTCCTTCACTTCATAGATTACTTAAGTCTGAGAATATGAAATTCATTTCAACATTTAAATATAAAAGGAATAATTTGATACCGAAAGGGAAAGATAAGGAAGATGACATGAATACTAACAACGTAGTATACGAAATCAAATGTAAAGATTGTATTGCTAGCTACGTAGCTCAAACAAAACTAGAATCCAGGAGCACAAAAGAAATTTAAAATCAGTTGAACAAAGTGTAGTTACCTCACATTGTATTAAGAATGTTCACTCGATGGATTGGGAAGATATATTAATTTTGGACAAAGAAGTTAATTGTTACAAACGTTGTGTATCAGAAATGATATTTATAAAAAATACAAACGGGAAATTGAATTTACGCGCAGACACTTAAAATATATAGACACTCTGGTTTATAGAATACAATATGATAATGTGTTTGTGTTTCTGCTTTTTTGTAAACATATTTTGTGTTTATATTTCTGTTTATATAATGTTCGTTTGTCCTGTTGTTATGTTTATTGTTATTATTTGATCACCTGACGACGACGTAAATCCACGTCGAAACTTAGTGAACTCTTCAAATAAAAAATAAAAGTATTATTCAAAGTCCATGAAACGTCGTAAGTTGTTAATTATTTATTTATTTAAATTATATAATAGAGGTTAATTGTAGTAGAATTTCTATCCTGAAGATTTTTTTTATCAATTTAATAAGAGAGTTCTCTTGTTTATGAATTTCAACTCGTGCTCTGGAATTATTATTTTGACTGAAAAAAAAATTAATTAGCAAAAAAATATAAAAATATATCCGGAAACACTGAGGTACCTCAGAGCTGCGTCTCATTCACTGAAGAACCGGTTTGAACTGCGTCTGTAGCCTCCTTGGCATCTTTGTATTCCTCATGCAAATCAACCGGAAGCTCACTTTCATATTTCACTTTCAAGCGTTAATTGGCTAAAACTCCCGTTGCAATCCCCGTAGCGATCTTCGCTAACGCGTTGCGCGGTGGAACGAAAACCCAGAGCGTTTAGCTCAGGTGCGAAAGGGGCAACTGCTCCGTTGTGTCGCTTCTGCAAATGGAACGCCGTCAAATACGATTTGTTATTATTATCAGTTTCCGATTCGTTTCAAAGAAAATCTATGAACACTGTACCTCCGCAAAATAAATCATGATACAACTATACAATAAATAAATAAAAATTGAGTTGATAAGTATATTCTACAAAAAAAAAGGCCAAGTACATAGGGCTCCTCTTCCATATTCAAGTGCAAGTTGTGCTTTTACGGAATAATGCTTTATGTCTACGATAATCTTGTACTTAGGACGCGCAAAAGTCACGTATGTACTATTACAGAAAATATGCGATGAAATCGTGGTAAGCAAAAGTCCAACCAACTCATTGACGCAAGTGTATTACTTTATTTTTTCTTTCTCCTGCATCAACAATTTTGGCGGAAAATATCTCAATTGAAAGGTTCCCTTGTCACGAAAACGTTATCCCCCGTTAACAAAAAAAAAATATTTCTGTCCATCTGTGCACTGCGATGATGCCAAGACGAAAGATTCAATTTTATTAAGTAGTAGTATTGCTTGTTCACAGGTATTTTTATACCTTCAGTCTAAGGGTCCATTATATGAAGATTAAATCACGTTTTTATGAAAATTGCTCCAAAATTACTCGATTTTTAAACACATTTGTGTTCCGAGAATATTGGTGAAATTTGGATCGAAAGTATGCGATAGAATAATTGCACTACCACATTTGCTATTTGAAGAGTCGTGAAAACCATTTTTCAAAGTAATTTCGTAATGAGAGTACAGATTTTAACAATCCCAATTAACTTCGATGTTTTCAATGAAATAAACGTGTGTTGTTTAAAAAAGTGTCTGAGACAGTTTGTACAATAGTTTTGTTCCGCTTCTTCTCTCGTACGTCTATAGTATATTAGTTTATCTTCTCATCTCGTTATACTAAGTATATTTTTCTCCGCTATCTGTATAACTAAGATAATGAAATAGTTTACAGTTCTGGAAAAATATAATTAAATTTGCATTATCTTGAACAATATAAAATTTCTAAGACTTAATCCCACATGTAAAGTAAGAAAACGTTTAAGTGAATAATTAGAACGACAAAATGATACACCGTCTTGTGTTCACTCACTGCTCCGTGGGAATGGAATTTCTTTGCTACATTTTCCGAACAGAGATAGCGGGTTAAAGTATTATGTGCGTCAGAGAGACTAGGCTTAAATTGCCCCCCAAAATGTTTTAAATGAAAGTTTGAACCATTCGCTATCCAGTGGCGATGAATTTTCATACCCTTATGGCGAAAAATTTTGAATTATTTGACTTTAAATTACTATGGGCTTATATGGAGAAACTTTCGCAGGCTAATTGCTTTTTAATATTCTGACAAAAGTACCGGCTTAACATAGCGAAAAAAAAATTTACTAAAACACATCTAATGGAAATAGAAAAGCAAAGATGTTAAGATGTTCGTACCTTACGAAGCATTTTCAAGAATAATTCACCAAAATCTGTGGAAAATACTGTTCTAACGAAAATGGCAGCCGCATCACGTGACTGAAGACAATGTGACCCTTGTCACAGAAGGAGTCAAATGACAGTCTAAATTAATTATGAAGTTTTAAAATCTCAAAATAATTGTTATCATCCAATATTTAAAAAATCGGTAGAACGAATTATTAATAAAAATAAGAACTACTCTGGTGAATATTTCCAAGTTTCGTGAATGGTGGTCAACTTAACTTCAGTCAACGCGGAGATAATACCTTCACACGACGAGCAAAGTTTTATGCGAAGGCAGCAAAGTGAGGTTTAGGAAGTTCCTGTCTGCGGTCAAGAGTTTCGAAGGAAACGCAAAAGGAAGCATGGAAGTTCAGCGGAGGAAAATATACACCAGAGACAACTTCTCAGCCATGTTGGGAGGAGGGTAATGAGGTTATTATTTGAGAACAAAGTGGGAGGGTAAGTTATAATGTGGAATGCAAGTGTAATTATTGCAATAGAAATCTAACCCTTTGTGGAGGGTTTTTTCTTCTTCTCAAGTTTATATATTTCGAAAACATGACGCAACATGATGTGCAAATACATTAATTTTACAGAACAATACAAAATAAACATAATTACAAAGTATCAATACAGAAAAAATCTTACTTATACATATCAAAATCATGTCTAACAATATTAAATTTATGTTTTACATTTTCATAGGTTATTGTAAGAAATTACGAAGAACTTTTACAATATTGTATTTATACGTACCAAAATTTATCCCGTGTTATTAAATTTAATTTTCTTTGCATCTCCATACATTTCTGTAATAAAAATTATTGAGATTACAAAGTATAAAATATCAATAACAAGAATGTTATAAGTAGAATTATGAAAATTCTTATATCCTTGGAGGAAAAGATTACATAAAACACTTCAAGATACCATCTTGAACGTCCAGTTGATGCTACGAAGCTTGGAACGGTCCAAAGAGGACTGAGGTGAGGATCAGGTGCATGGAAGGGTGTTAAGTTCAGTCACCACCACGTGCAAACTGTGTTCTATAAATTACGAATTACGGTTTTTGGCGTCGCAAAGGAGTCGACCCCTGTGCAGAGGAGACATTTTTCTTGTATTTCCGCCTCTGTATTTTTCAACAGAATTTTTTGAAAAACGATATGAAAGAGTAAGTAAAAACAAAACATAAGAAAAAAAACCGTTAGATTTATTTTATGATTTTCACAGCTTTAAGAAAATAAAATCTTCAAATCCCTTTTCTGTGTAAAATTACTACACGTTTCAAAAACGACAAAGAAAGATGAGAAAAGGAAATTTTCGACCGTGGTTTACGAATGTCTTCTGGTTTGGTTTTTCTTGGCACCATTTTATGTTGCAGAAATCGTATTTGGAATATCCAAAGCCAGAAATAAGTTATTAGTTAAAACAATTATTTTCAGGTTTACATTTTTTTGAATCGAGGAAGAATGAGGGTTTCTTGCTAAAGAAAAATCAAAATATTTTAAAATATATTTTATTGGATAATTAGCAATATACCGTGCATATTTGCAAATATATTTATTTTCATAGATTTACTGTTACTACGGTGAAGGAAATATAAAAAAAACTGTTGTTCCACTTGTAGTGAAATTACTCTTATTTTTTTAAGGAAGGGCCACACGTAGACGGCGACGGTAATCTGTAAACCTTTTCCTTGTCCAAACCTGACGACTACCGCCTACATCACCACAGCTTGACCCTCCGCCGCGCACGTAGAAAAGTTGGATCGTGCGTGAGTTGATAAATGCGCAACTCAGTAGCAGGAACCACCTGTCGTAAGCGATTCCGAATTGCAAAGTTGACATCTGCGTTTCCAGAGTCAGGAAACTGATTTTCCGTCCTGTTTTCAGGTTGTTATCCGACTATTCGCACGGATCGAATGATTGGGGAACTCTTCACTGAATGGTGTGGCAGCTGTCCCCGGATATGAACGGCTCTCGACGTCTGTCGTTACGGCGAAAACACTCAATATTCTCCTCTCCGGTTCAGTAGCACACACCTTATGCCACCTTACGTATTTCGTGTATGAGAAACACAGTCGTTCTCTTTTTAATGTAGTAGCACCTCCCAAAAATCTACAGTTTTTATTTTCACCATCATTTTATTTAAACAAACAAGAAGGTAAAAACGTAGTGAAATTAAAATACCAATCAACCACGTCTAGTACTATTATTTTAAACTCGCTTTATTAAATCCTTATTATTAGTGAACTAAATAGGTGCATACAAATGGTACAATTGGTTTTGAGCATAACGTATTGTTCTGAACTAATCTGAAGTTTAAAATAATTATCACCTTGAGTTATTACGAACATTGTTCTTTACTTCAGGGAATAGAATCGTCACAGTTAATGCTCTAAGCGAAATTGTCCATGAAACAATTGTAACTTTCATAATGCTACACTAAAATGTATTCAGACACCCCTACTTGTGCCGTTCATAATCAATTTAAAACAATGAACCACCTTCGGTACTATCACTCACGCTGGAGGCCAAATCACGTTCTAATGGCAACCATAATGTCACCGAAAACGTTTTAGATGCTTCCTGCCTAATGGTACGAATACCTGGGCAGTGTTTCTGGTCAGTTTTTCTCTGTCAGCGATGTCAGTAGAATGTCGACAGTCGTTAGTGAGCACTAAACCCAACCGGTGGCGCAGGTGGTAGTGTTGTCGCTCATCGCCAAGCAAACCCGGGTTCGATTTCCGATGGGGTCAGAAAAATTCTAGCTTTTCACATGAATGCCCCAGTTGATATAGCTGTGACTGCTGAAAACCACACCTTCCTTTCTCTATCCACCTTCTCGTAGTATCAATAACCCTAACTATTACTAACTACTTCTACTAACCCCTCCATATGTGCCAAGTTCCTGGTAAATCCTGCTAACCGGTCCACCTACTAACACAATTACCTACCACCCAGCTCCTACCTCCTGTCGCTCCAATAGCACGCTACATTTCCCATTTACAACTACAACTGTTCAACATAGCTCTGACAGAAGGCAACGTCAGCTATTCCTTCACTGGCCACGATAGCCAGTCGATAATGGAAATTAGATGGTTTAATCGTGATGAGTAATGTGCCCGAAATTTTTACTGAGGAGATTTTTGTTTCAGGTTGTGTCCGAAATTACCCCATCGTTCATTACAATATGTAAACATTTTATTATCATATATATTTTAAAAATATGGAAATATACTATTTAATTTTGTAGCTTGAATTAATATAAATTTATTGATGAGAGTCAATATATCCCGTTACAAATAAATAAATATGACGCATTAGTTTTCTTCGTCGGGCAACATTTTGCCATACTCCGTCCCGCGCCGCCCCGATAGATCGGAAGTGTATTGAAAGTGGCCCTTGGGCTAAGATAAAATGGACAGCGCTGATCTAGAGTGAGGTCGTGACGTAGCTACTATGACGTCACGACCTCTTAGTTCGAATAACCGCGCGCCGTATTCCCTTTGCGTGCGAGCGGTTCATAATACTCGTTCGTTCCATGCAGGACATGGGATAAGTCCCTGGACGGGAATAAACACTTCTAGGGAATGTTCCACTCTCCTCGATTAGAAGAAAGCAATTTACTCAATGTGGGAGTTAGACCTACGTTATGTAGTGTCCTATTCAGAGAAGCATTATTTCTAAAAACAGTTAAGACATCTGTTATAATTACTTTGCGATTTACTAGCCAAATTTTTACAACTTCGTTCGCTTCATGCTTGGAATATTGTGCGTATTTAATTGTATCAGCATTTATATGAATAGTGAAAATGCTTTTTTGTTTGTTTCCAGCTACTCATAAAATATTGAATTTGTTTGGAAAGGAGTTACTTATTACCCTTTATTCTAGATATTCTGAAATATACGAGAATGAACCCTCCTCAATTTTTTGGACTTTTCATGTTTTCAAGAAAAAACTGGCTTTATTTATATTTGGGTATAATAAATATTCATTTTATGATACATTATTTTTGTGCAGGACTCGGAAATTTCTGTTACTTCTCTGATCATAATTCACCCAATCCAAGTAGTAATAATTTTTATATTACACAATATGTATCATTATGTTGTGAACTAAAACAGCGACTGAAGGTATTAACTCTTGTGCGTTTGACCAGGACTCAGTGACCAATAAACAATATTTTTTTCGCGAGTTACGCTTCAGTACGTCAAGTTTTAGAAATCCTACCTAGTATTCTTTGTAAAAAGTTGGTAGAAAAGAGAAACTTTTATTTGTACGTATCGCAGATTGATCTTTTGGGAGGTATGAAATATCGAAGCAATTTCGCTTCAGTCACCCGTACCGACGTCACTTAATAATAATAATAATAATGATAATAATTTATTAATTTGCAAGTGAGCAATGCTCTGTGGCAGATGGAAAACATAATAGACATAATAAGAATATACATAATACGATAATGTGAAAGTTAAAAAAATCTTCACCCAAATATCTGTAAAATACACACATGGAATAAAATACTGAGAAAATCAGTACACAAAAAGCGAGAAGGATAATACAACTAAGAAATTAAAAAATTAAATTAGTTCCATATGTGTGTATATTCACATACGTACAGAAACACATTTTCACTTACAAACAGATACAGAGACACAATCATACGTATAAGCACGCTTCAATATACACACACATACCATTACTCCTCCTACAATCTATAAATTATATCCTCCTATATTCTTAGCACTGTTATGTTATAAGTCATACTAATAAAGGAGGACCCCCGCAGCTTATTTTCACTGTCAAAAGAATTTGAAACGAAATAAAATAAATAATTTCATCGCCTCGTCCTGGTTCCGCTCTCAGGAACTAATTTGTAACAGTTGAAAGACTTTTAATGAATTTCCCGAGCTAGAATCACTTCCGCCAATTCAGAGTCTTTTTTCTTTTCTCCGTTATTAGCCAAAGTGTATTAATTAAGGCAGAGAAATGGATCGCGGTCTCCGAAGAAATGAGCTTCGTGGGATTCTCTCCGAAAGTCACACTTTGGAATCGATGAAGGCTTCGGAACGTAACTTAAAAAATAATAATAATAATAATTTTATTTTCAGCATCACACTTACAAAAGAAGATACTGTTTGAACTTCTAGGAATACTGACCAATATCCATTAATAGGTCAGTTACACGAATAAAATATAATTGTATGGCAACAACAAAATAATGAGCCCGTTTCGCCAGTAAATTTCTTTACAGTCAACATGCTGCTATCTGTAGCGTCTGCATGAAATTTACTTCAATCTATTAGGTTAATTATCAAAACCATAATTTATTGAATAATACACCGATAAAGAGTAACTACAAGACACATGACTCAGAAAAACAAACAAACAAAATCTTACTTCCATAACTTACGTCTATAAATAGAACAAAGATATAAACATGCTTACATTCGCTGATGCAATAATGAGATGAGAATTCAAGTCAATTTAATTTATAATTAGTTTACATAATAGAAAAATTTATTTTAAATGATTATTCGTAATATATTAATATATTTAACTTATTACCTTGCTTACGTAGCTAAAATTTGATGTACTTAATAGCCAAAACTTAAGCATTTTACTATATTGTTTCAGTTTATTGCAGGATTTAATTTCATAAAGCAACTGATTAAACAACTTAGGTCCCATGTACTGAAGGGATTGTCTAAACAATTCCTTTTTTTACTTTAGATGTTCTGAAAACTCTGTTTTCCGTATTTCGTGTTTTGTATAATTAACTCATACTAAATTTTCGCTACTTTCGTAACTATAGGTAACTTTCGCTACCAGAGTCCACCAACCCCTTTTTTGTCTTCACGTCTTCTTCTTCCTCCAATTTTTCCATCTTAATAATATTGAAGCAGATTATAAAAGAATGCGATATTCTCGAAACTATTAAAATGAAATGGACCAAAGCATTGCACTTAGTTTCTCATTCATTTTCAGAAGTGTTATCCAGTGTGGTTGGCAAATTGGACTGGCTGCAGATTTACGAACAATTCTCGGAAATGAAACGGATGATGTTCATAAGCTATTGAATTTTTAAGAAGATCGGGACTCAATTTGCATTCTTCTTTCCTCTTCCCTATCTTCTTTTCTCTTCCTTTTCTTATTTCCTCTTCCCTTTCTTATTTCCTCTACCCCTTTCTTATTTCCTCTACCCCTTTCTTATTTCCTCTTCCCCTTTCTTATTTCCTCTATCCCTTTCTTATTTCCTCTACCCCTTTCTTATTTCCTCTACCCCTTTCTTATTTCATCTACCCCTTTCTTATTTCCTCTACCCCTTTCTTATTTCCTCTATCCCTTTCTTATTTCCTCTACCCCTTTCTTATTTCCTCTACCCCTTTCTTATTTCCTCTACCCCTTTCTTATTTCCTCTACCCCTTTCTTATTTCCTCTACCCCTTTCTTATTTCCTCTACCCCTTTCTTATTTCATCTACCCCTTTCTTATTTCATCTACCCCTTTCTTATTTCCTCTACCCCTTTCTTATTTCCTCTATCCCTTTCTTATTTCCTCTATCTCTTTCTTATTTCCTCTACCCCTTTCTTATTTGCTCTTCCCCTTCTTTCTTTCCGTAGTTTGAAAATTATAATTTTCAGAATCTATGTCATTTTCGATATAATGTATTGGGAAAGTGTTTCCTTTTCTTTCCTCTCATTATTGTATTTAGCTATTTGTTGAATTCAGGAGGGTTTCTCTTTAGAAAATAAATACAAAATATTTTTAATAAAGTAAACGAAGTTCATCCATGGATAATTCCGTGAATCTACATTTCACCTTTAATCATTTAATCAATCCTGAGAATTAACTAGAAAATTTTCCTTACAAAATCTGAAGGAAGCTGTTGGAGCAAAACGAAATGCTAACAAAAGATGGACAGCTTTCAGAGGAAGTAGTCGTGACGTCCGGGAAAACCTTCACCCTAAGTTCACAAAAAGGAATTCCAGCAAAACCTTCCACAATGGATTCGTGGATCTCATGAATAGACGGCATGCGTGCAATCCACTACATTGTCCTCATTTTTCCTTGTTCATAATGTTTCACAAACACCTATAATTCTTAGTTGAAATTAAAGGTATTCAGTGTGTAGGATAAAATTTGCAACAATCTCCGCAGAAGACTGCGATGCTACAACACTTGAAATATAAACTTTTCTGCTACAGTAGATCCAGAGCTAAAAGTAAATTGTAAGATCAGTTAAAATCGTGATTTTTTTCTTACTTTGTTTCCATTCAGATGTGTTTTTACATTATGGGGGTCCTTCAGTTTTTTTCATCGGGGACTCAAAGATAATTTGAAATTTCTTTCAATAAAATAATAAGAAAATTTTTGACGGGAAATAATAATAATTTTGAAAAAAAATTCAATGGATTAATTTTTGGAGGTTTTTCAGGGCCTTTGAGAACCATTCCCCGCGTGGCCCTTGCTTTAAAACGATCTCCCCATCTTGGTGAGATTTACCAACATATTTCTCTCAGTGTTCTCTCTCTACGAGAACATGGAGGACGTTCACCATATAATTATACTTTCACTGAATAAAGTAAAACAAAACCTCACTCTAATTGAAAACGGTTCTGCGCTGCGCGAACAGCTTGTGTTGGCGCGCGTTGGCGGGGGCGTTCGCGTTTCCCTGCGCCGCGCGCGCGTCTCGTGTTTTCTGCTCGCTGCAGCGAGACAAATGCCGCTCGTGGGAAAGGTCACGCGCCGCCGGGGAAATTCCCGGAGCTACTCCACTCCAGGGGCGCCACCTACGCTGTCCCGACTTCATTATCTGTGATGTCTACACCATCGAGGGTGGTTGTAACAGAGAGGTCCTTGAGCCGTGTATATTTCTGTACCATTTGCTGACGAAAATTATGGTTGATAGGTTAGTTCATTTCTTTGGGCATAAACTCTTAAGTTAAAAAGTATATAACAAGCATTAAAGAAATAAAGGATGCGATGAAATGCTGGACGGTTGAATACCACCCTTCACCCTGTAGATAAGGATGGGATTGTAAGGGTGGTAAAGCAGCCAAGTCTCGAAGGAATGAGAAAAGACAACACAGAAATGGCGAACGAGGGAGAGCGAAGAAGACTGAACGAGATGAAAAATCGAGAAGAAAGAAAAATCGATGTGGAATGTCGGAAGACGCAGACACGACACGAAATAAATTAATGTAATAAATAAATATATAGTCTGGACCCAAAAAATTCAGACCATTTTATTTTCCTTTTATTACCATTGTAATAATATAATTGAATTTATATATTAAACTGCGAACAAAATAAGTCCAAATATAATATAATTACGATGAAAAATTAAAAAGGATAGTATCAACCGTAAATGAAAGAAAGAACCAGACCGAAACCTTAAATTTGTCGTATTTCTTTAGTGTTTAGACCCATCCTCTTTGTAATTGAGTGTAGATTGCGATAATAATAAAATGGTAATTTTTGGGTTTCACCCCAGAGGGGCCGAGCGGTCTGCGCGTTAGTAAAGGACGGACCGGTCGGGTTCGAGGAAGTGTCCTAATCTGTCAACCAGCTCTTTGGTTCACAAACGGTATAAAGCCACCTTCAAATGTATTGCGAGGTGAATTATTAATGCCTATCGCCGTATTTTTTTTTCTGAACAGTTAACTTTCTGTTAATAACGTCATTCTTAATCAATTGCCACAAATTATTACAACAAAGTTTAGTTCCGGCACAGTGATTTGATTGTATAACACTACTTTTTAACGATGTGTTGTAAGTACAATTTCTTTCACATTTTGTGTTCAATTTATGAGCTGCCCAAGTATAGACACTACGCACGGTTTGATGAATTTTGATGAAATGTATTATTAACTTAATTATGATTATTCACCTTGAAAACGAAACAGTGGATAATAACAGTATATGCCATTTACTGCTCTCGCGCTACAGCGAGGAAGCCGATTGATGCTCTCATTGTGGTAAGACAGCAATTACGATAAAGTCTATTACATTGTTTATTTAATTCGATGTGCTGAATTTTTAATGAGACAATTTCTGGAGTATTCCTTATCTCTCAACTTCCGCGCTGTTATGATACTAAATTGCCGAATCAAGTATTTTACGTAATTTTAATATCTGTAAAAATTGGTCACCCAGATACTCGTATACTTGAAAGGACGCTTAAGATTAAGCAGATTATCTGCCCACATGCGGTTTGTTGCTTGTCTCCGAAGTTTATATTCCGCGTCCTGCGTCGCAGCTGTTTCGTCGTCGATGGGACCCGTGAGGAGGGAGGGGGGAGGTGAAGTGACTGGAACATCCCATGAGACGCACTTCCTTTCTTTCACTTGTGGGCTGCAGCTTGCGTTTGCTCCAGATGCGGCGCTGCAAGTGGTCGACCGTGGTTCATGAACGGTATCCTGTTGCGAAATGCGATTGACCAAATTTGTTCAGACGACTCCGTTGACAGATCGTTTGAAACGAATATTGAGTTATACGTTCGTATCCGAACGACCGGGATATGTCAATGCTACAACCTCGGTTTTTAGACGAAATTTTTAAAATACGTCGAGAGACTCATAATTCCTTGATACTTCGTCTGTTTACGAATAAGGACTGTAATCGATGGAAATTGGTCGCGTGGGTTGTTAACATCTGTCGAATCTGTTTGATCAAACAGTCAGTAATATTTATGTTTGATTAAGGTCGCCGAAAAAGGGGTTTGTCCTAGGCCCGAATAAAATCGAGGTCCCATAAGTGTTTAATGTGCTCTTTCGAAATATTTCGTCATCGACATCCTAAAGTGTCTCGGTGTGATAGGAGAAAACTTCTGCTTCTTTCGTGGTGTTTATCATTTTTCAATTAACGCAATGATCTTCCTAAAATTAAGGTTTACATTTGTTAGGACTTTTTAGCAAAGAAATTTACAATAATAATTTTGTGATATCTACATGCATACTAATATATACGTAACGATAAAATGTGTGTGTCTGTTTGCTAGTTGATCGCGGATAAACCATTGAACTGATCGTGATGAAATTTCACAAGGAGATGTCAAGGATGAACATAAGCTTCTATTTTTGAATTGTTTGATAAGACAGATAGAAATGGTTTTTGGCTACTAATGTGGATAAAATTATTAAAAAAGATAGATACATTCGCTTACGCTGTCTAAACGATTTGAGATAGATGACATCTACGAATGGCAAATTTGTTTGCCTCAAAGAGTTCTACAAATAAGTCCCCGACCGAATATGTCTATCTACAAAAATTAATATAAATTATCGATAAAACGTTATTAAAATAGAAGTGTTAAAGTACTTCAACTTAAGATGGTAATGGTGCAGCCGTGTGATGTCTCGGAAGTGAAAATTTAATTGGCGCGAGATGGTGTAGTGTACTCGAAGTATTTACAGTGAACTTTTTATATTAAATTTCTCTTATTCTAAATTTGAAAAAAAAACTAGGAAGAAGAAAAGAGAAAATATAAAAACCCAGGCAACGCCGGTCGGATCATCAGCTAGTGACGGTTATAAAATTCATTCTATAAAACAAATTATATGGTATCAAGTTTTTATGCGATTTGATAATGTTAAAAGCTTGGTGTGGTACATTGCACTGAATTTTGTCAAGAAAACATGAACTCTAACAAACGGAATGGCACCAAAAGTATTTAACGTGAATTTCGTTGATGATACGAATTGAAAGAGAACACACGTATCATTGTGAACATTTTTATTGAACCTACATGATTACTATTATAATATTCGAAGGACAGATCTAAAAAAAGTATAGTATATCTCTTCTGTGTTATCTTCGCAATTTCTTAATTTTGTGTTAATTTGCTAAAAAGAATAAATTAGCTCGCTATAATTTTACTACACTCGCTGGATTAAATAAACGATATTTACAACATCTGACTGAGCCGATCTAATGCAATAGACTTCCGCTGTCGAGTCGAAATGACACAATTGTACTCCCACTATGAGGCAACCAGGCCATTGAGTGAAGCGGGTCTCAACCGACGTAACAGAATGTGCGTCATATGTCTATAAGTCATGTGAACCTTGTAGATATGTCCAAGACTCAGTTAGCATTCACGACGTACATTTAAATGATGCAACATCTGCATACTGTCTGAAAGGGCAAAAATGACGAACAGTTTTTTAACAACACAGTTTGAAACGTTTTTGTTGTCGTTAGTTTACCTTTCCATTTTTCTCTACTTTTTAGTTTGCTACATGAGTTCTAAAGTTTTTAAGTTAAGTTAATGTTTGTTATATTTTGTGATGTAAATGGTTTCATCCCTAAGCTTCGGATAGAGATCGGCACAATTTAGCAATGTGGAAGTAAGAGACCCAAA
>NNCF01125967.1:584863-596286 GCA_002313205.1 Laupala kohalensis | reverse complement strand
TATATATATATATAAGTAAAAAAGTGTGCAAGGTGATTGAATGAAGGAGGATATTCTTCGTTGGTGGAGATTCAGAATCTTCCGGTGTGAAACGTACGCTCTCACGCGTATAAACTGATCTCAAATGTGTGTCAAATAATTTTTGCATTTCTTCAAAGAAAATAAAAGGGATTCATAAAAATAAAAAAATAACAAACTGTGACGCACATATTGTAAAATTAAAAATGAGATTATCTTAACTAGAATTAATTTTCACCTCCCATATATTCTAGAATGTCTCATCTAGCAAAACAATGTGTCATTTTGGAAAGAATAGTACATCAGAACTAAAAAGTATTAATTCATAATTCTTTCATTTTGTTTTCGACATCATACTTAGAAGTCTACCAATATTGGACGCCGAGATATTTTTGTTTGAAAGAAAATAAAGGTTTTTTGATTCGAACGAAATGTATAACAGTTTTTTTTCTTCATCATATCGCAATTTAAAGGATTGCTTTACAAAAATCTCAGAGTTTCTTCTTGAGAATATCGTTCAAGATTCGAAAATTTAAGGCGTGAATTCCCCCCAAAAAGTATTATTTTTTAAATACTTTTTCATTGTGTAATAAAGCGGAAGAAAGAGATGAAGGGATACCTTGCAACGCACTTGTCCGTTTTAACGTATTTTAAACGCGTCTGACAATAAAGCTCTATGTCAGGCACCGGCAATATCATTGAGTACCGCAATGTCGCTGATAAGTTGTTTATCCGATGTCCTTTTATCATATCAACTCCTAGAGACCGGAAACAAGGGTGATATCTCTGCTCAAACATGTTTGCATTTTATCGTTTACTTTTTGCATGAACTACCAATGATAAGGCAAAATTGAAGTTCTGAAGATGTCTCGACTCTGGGCAGTTCTTATGATATGATTTCTGTCTTTAAAAAATCATTTTTAAAATTCATTTACTAGCAGTACACCTGCAGCATCATATTGTGGAGTTCTTAAAATACAATGAATCAGTATTGTCTGACTGACTGGCAGACTGAATAACGACTGATATATTATTGTATTGAAAAAAAAAACATTGCATGTTGGAACTTAAAATTTGGAATTGTTAAATTTGAGCTGTCGAGGGTATTAAGAAAAGATTTTTCGAAAATCAGATTTTACAGAGATGATTTGTAGACAATATATTTCGAATTTTTCCTTTTATCTTGCGAACTATTTGATTTATCATCTCGGTGTTAGTACATAAACTTTTTTTTTACTAAATTATAGAGAATGGTTGTCAGAAACAACACGGTAACTTCCGTTCAAAGCTGAGTCGGGTCACTAACCCTTAAAAAAAACTCTTCTGAAGTCTCGTGTATTACATGTTTCTCTTTCAGTGACCCGCTGCCCTTCAGACTTGCCAGTTTTGTCCGCTTCGAACGCTAGTAATTCACACGTCACCCTATTTAAGATTTTTTTTTTTTTTGATGCGTTTAAACGTACCAGGTCCTAGTCAAGCGTATGAAATGTCATTTATGAAACATTGAATAATATTATCTATTATGTTTACATCAAAATAATCATTATAACAGAAATTAATGAATTATGATGTATTAAAAAGTGCGAATCATTAATTATGCTATTTAAATTGAAACACTATATTTGAATAATAGTCTATAGTTACGCAATAGTTCTCTATTTTTGTTGAATAACTCTCTCAATTATCCGGAAAGGCAAAGCAAATTTCGTTCTGTTTTTTTTTTCTACATTAAATTTCCGACACGAGCGATAGGTTTTTACACCAATATCAATGAGATTTATATTAGAATTTATTGAAAAAATACTCCCTTTAGAGACTATGCATGAGCAAGGAACCATCCAAACAATTCCGATCAAACACCCTAAGACAAAGGCGGATTTAACATTTCAGCACACTCCCAAGTTAAAAGTAGTTGGGTAGGTGTTATAACATTATCAGTATACCAACAAATTTATATTTAATAAAACGCAAAAAAGTTATTTCATAGAACGTATTATTATAAATCACAGATTACTTGGAAAAATATTGTTAATAGATCGTAACAATTAAAATAACTCTAAATTCGTGAAATAATATTTCCTAGGAAGATCCTCCAGGAAGCTGAAAGAAGAGTTCCAATAATAAGTATTGAGAATGAAAGAATACAACAAGTAAAGGAGTATAAGTACCTGGGAAGTCTCATAACATGTGATGGAACTAGTAAAGGAGAAATAAGAAGCAGAATTAATCGAGCAAAAAGCGCCTTTAACGGGAAGAAGAATCTATTTACATCCAGAAATATAGGCCTAAAGATAAGGAAAAGACTATTGAAGACGTACGTGTGGTGTGTGATCTTATATGGCAGCGAGACATGGACAATAGGAAAGCCAAAAGAGAAGAATTTGAAGGTTTTTGAAGCCTGATGCTGGAGAAGAATACTTAAGATCAGTTGGGTAGAACATATAACGAGTGAAGAGGTACTCAGAAGAATAGGAGGAGCCTAAAAACAAGAAGAGCAAATATGACGGGCCATACTCTTAGACATAATGCAATAGTAGCAAGAGTCATCGAAGGGATGATAGAAGGGGGAAACGCAAGAGGTAGACCACCACTCGCATACATCACGCAGATAATGACAGACACTAACACAACATCATATTACGAATTGAAGAGGAAGGCGGAGAGTAGAGAAGAATGGCGAGTTGCTGCAAACCAGCCTAAGGGCTGCTAACTGAAGAAGAAGGAAGAACCTAGAAAACCAGTATACAACATCCTCCTCTACACAAAGATAGATACAGATAGATATAAGCCTTTTCTTTCGATCAATCAAAAAGAAAGTGTAGATAACCGATATCGCCTCGACGTCCACGCAATGGAGCGAACGAAATTTTGCAATTTAATGTTCATGTGTCGGTTACATTTTTCTTTTCTGCGCTCTTGGAAACGGCGGCGATGCCCTCGGTGCCATAGAAGTCGGCTTGAGAAATAAATGGCATTTTGTCTGCCACACTTGAAAAAAAACGATTCTGTTGTCTCCTCAATTGTGGAGCGCGGAGAGAGATTGCGTGTGAGGGAGGGAGAGATTGTGCGAGTTTAGCGTGTTGCATCCTGCGCCTGAACATTTAACTGCGTGGTTTTATTCACTGCCCCCCCCACCCCAAAAAAATCATTTAAAAAGTGCGTTTGACCAAGTAGAGGACAATAAAGTAATTTATTCTCCCGTAGTACCTCATCTATGTAAGGGCACGAAGGCAGTTGCTGATTTAACACTTCTGAGCCCTTAAGCAAAATAATTACATTGGCTGGAATAAGAACAAAAATTTTAACCCACAACTTCGACTGCTGACGTTGCAAGACCAAAAATTGTTTTTTACTTGTTATAATAATAATAAATTAATTATGTTTTTTTAATATGTTCTAAAATAACAAATTTTAATTTGTCCAAACACTGCCCTTCCTAGGTTTGTGTCTGATGTGTCTTTTCGCAATTCCCGTGTATCCCTTCACACTTCACTACTGAGCGGGAAATGTAAAGGGATAATGTAATTAATAATTTTAATGTTTCTATTCCCGTGAAACTCTTTGAAGTCATTATGCGTCACGAAACGCCAGTTTCAAAAAGAGCAGGTATTAGGGACTACACCTCCTGACATTCAAAATAAGAAATGTACTACTCGGTAGTTGGTGCAATAAATACTTCAGTCATTTTATTATTTGTATTGATAAATCGAGAAAGGTGTTTAAAATATTTATAGTAAATAATATAATAAATTTTAGAGTAAGGTTATTGATATTGTGAATGGGAGAGGTGCAGTAGCGGCGATTGGGAATCAAAAGTGGGGGCCAAAAAATTATTCACTATTTTCATTAACATGACGTTTAATGCAAATTTCCACTAAGTATGTTTTAAATAATGAAATAAATCGAGGGAAAGATAGTTGGCGATTAACACATCAAGGATGGTGTACTTTTTTACAATTCTCAGTTTTATACGGTTAAAATTAAATTTATATTTTTCAAAAAAAAAAAAAAAAGGTTTCATTTTGTACAAATTAAGTATTCCTATTTATGAGAATACGTGTCAAAACGCTTGCAAATAAATTTAGCTTCATATAATTATATAAATTATTGTTTCGGAATAATTGATACGACCTTTAAAATCAGAGCAAAATGAAGCATCTTATAGAATTATATCCGAAATAAAATGTAATATTTCTGTCAGTCGAAAAATAAGTAACGAATCTTTTATTTATTTACTAATCTTCTCGTTTTCTGGGTCCAATCCGGTTGAGTTTCTCCGGATGCTGTTACGTGATAAATTTCCTACTCCGAAGCGAGCGCGGATGTTCGTCGAAGTGTGTCTGCGTCTTCCTCTTCTTGTTTGCTCCGCTAATTCTTTTTCCTTTGTGTAACGATTGCGTTTTTCCCGTTCTGTGTTTGCTAATTTCGTCCACGCAACGCGTTTAAGACTTCCAAGAAATACGCTATTTGTACTACACTTTCTTTTCTTCCCGTCTCATTTCCTTGCGACATTCAAATGCGAAGATGTCGATACTTCATCGTCATAAGTTTAGAAGGTGTTCATTAAATTAGAACCTACTGTTTCCAAACCGCTGTAGAGGTACTCTGTTGTCAAGTACGTTGATGGAAACAGAGACGGATCCATGGAAGAGTGTAGCCGAGGGGGCTATAGCCTCCCCCCCCACCACCAATGGACGTGAACTTGCAATAGATAATGTTGAAATTGATAAAATGTATCTTTATCATTTCATATTTAATTTCCATTTTAAACAAGTAAAATATTGGTCACTAAATAATGAATTGTTAATTATCTATTTGATGTATTATATTAAAATACAAAATCGCTATTATATTATTTACAATAATATTTATAATAACATTTTTAATTTCCGCGTGGCTCAGTAGGTAGAGCGCTGAGTTGCTGGCTGGTTGACTGGGGTTCGATTCCGGATTTTCTTCACACCTCAACATCCACGCCTTCTCAGTCTGCTGTAAAATGAGTATCCCGGGGTCAAACAGACCGCAGCGAGATGCTGACCAAATCTCCTCCCGTAATTGCGGAGCTCTACCTCTCGGGCGCCTTCGGGGCCTGTTCAGGGATAGTTTGATTTAACATTTACAATAAAATTTATAAAATTCAGCCCCTACTCGATGGAAATCATGGAATGCGTGGCGCATAGTCAATTTTGCTGCTTTGGAGCTTAAGTTTATCACGCCTTCGTAACGCTGTGAAGAAGTGATAATAACAGAAGGAGAAAATTAATTATGTTGAATGAAAAGAGGAGACGGGACCGAGATTCGAACTCGGGACTTCGAGCATAGCGCTCTCTTATGCTTACCGACTGCGCCATCCCGTTCGCCTCCCGAGTTGAGTGGGGATGGAAGACGGGCTTCCCATTTTCATTCAACATAACATAATTAAACTGTTACCTGGCTGTGAGGTTCACCGCAATCTAGGAGATTTCTATGAGAACCAATTAAATAATGATTTCACGAAAATAATTGACATGCTCTCTAACACTAATAGATTCAGTAAGTCAACGGTAAAAAATATGGAGGAGGGTTGTGAATGTACAGCTTTTGTGGTAATTCGTGAAAATATATTGGATATATATCTTCTGTATGAAGTCCGAATCGTCTCCTCTTCTGAGGTGAATTACACGTATTTTCGTTTTGCTATGAATTAACGTATATTGTAGTGTCGGTTCGTTTTCAACACTTTCTTGTATTGCCGACTGTATCTTTATTTATTTATTTTGAAAGTACACCTGCAACATGACCCTGTTCTTCAACAACAATGCCATTACTTTCTAATAATTGTAGTATGGAGAAAATTTGTAATCGTAAAAAAATTTGAAAGCGAGATTTCGACGGAAATAACCGTTTTGACCACCCTTGATTTAAAAAAAGAGTATTTTGGCATAACGTCCGTCCGTCTGTGAGCAGCGATTCTGAGTAAACGGATGAATCAATTTAATTAGCATTTTGTATCCAAGGGAGAATTTACTTGTTGTCAATGCACGTGCTCTAATTTTTTTTACTTTAAACAAATGTACTTGACTTGAAAGTCAAAGTACTTTTTCGAATTTTTCTGAAAAACGGCTACAACGATTTTGCTTAAATTTTCTGTAAGTAAAGTATAATTAGTATGCATTACATCTTCATTAGCGGTATTTCGTTAGAAAGTTTGGTATAGACGCAGTAAAATAATTTTTGTCTGCTACACTTACACATTAGTTTACTGTTTCAAGAAGATTGAATAATATTTAGCAGTGTAAATGGACCAAGTAGACGGACAATACTCTTTTCGTTAAACTGAAGTGGAAGATATGATAAAGATAAAATACATAGGAGGACAGCGAACGCTCTGCAGATACGAAAATACATCTATTTCTGTCTACAACGAAATTACTTTTACGATGTTTTTGTCGCTCCATACTGCAGATGGAAAAACGTATATGAGAAAGTATGTGCGATGGTTTTGCATCACTAGTTTATTTTCAAATATTCCGCCACTGGTGTATGTAGAAATTATTTGTGTATGTTGTTTGTTGTAGGTCTCGTCATTTTATGGAAAATCATAAAACATGCGCGAACATACTCGTAGTTTATTTGTAATTAACAGTAAATTGGACATCTTAAGGCACCCTTTTCTCATATACTCAGGATGAAATCAGTGTCGAAACGGTTGATAGGGAAAATTACTTTTCTCCGTGGATGTGTGCAAAGAGAAAAAAAAGAGCCTGGAATGAGAGAAGAAAACAAATAATTTCGGTGAAAATATTTGCTTAAGATTTTCGTACGTGTCTGACTCCGCCTATCTTTATCTACTTCATAATTGGAGAGCTTTAGTTCGATCTCCGCTTGGGTGAATTGTATGGGATTATCCCTCTCCATCTCCAGATAAGTCTCGCTCCGGTACCTTGCGTTTCGTGGTTACCTGTGGCGTAGCCGAGGACTGGTTTGAACGCACTAAAATGTGGTCCTATTGAACCTACAATATTAATTAATAGAATCATAATGAACAGTACGATCGTAATAATTACTTTCATTGTAATTTAGAAAGTAATTTGTTAAGTTAAAAATGTTATGATTTATTTATTTTATGCCTTTTGGAAAGTTTCAGGCCATGAGAGCTGCTCTTCCACCTAACTGTAGGACTTGGATAAGGGAATTGGGAAGGAGAGATGTTGGGTTGCAAGGGAACTTTTGGTACCGAACCAACATTTGTCCGGAGGAGGTGAGGGTAATCCCAGCTGAAAACCTCATCTAGTTCGGCCCGACCGAGCTGGGTTTGAAACCACGCTCTTCCTCTCAGCCAATGGGATCGTGGAAGAGAAGAAGCTTCTGTCTTAGAGCCCTTGATCGGAATTGATGGGACGGTCCCATGTTTACTTCGGGAGAGTAAATTAGATTATTGTCCTCACAATTTGTATCTGCTTATGGTCACACACAATTTGTATCTGCTTTTTTTTACAATAAATGTATGTTTATTTATTTCCTTAGTTTGAAAATTTGAATTTTTTGGTATAGCCAACTGTTCAGACATTTTCTTGAAATATAATGTCACTAGACAAGTGGAAAATGTGGACTCTGTACTCATCGTGCGTATTGGTCAAAACAAACAACTACACTGGAGACCACGAGGTATTTTCCCGCCAGAAATTATGTATCGCTGTCGATTGGCAGATCAAACGCGCTAGAAGTGCGAGTCTATAACAGGCGAGTAGCGGACTAGCAACGTCTCCGCTCGACATGAGGCGGCTCTTCACTCACTCGCTCATCAACAGTCTTCACTGGAACAGGCACTCGTTCGCGATTACCTTTGCTGGAGCAATCATCGTTTGCCTCACCAAGCAGGCACTCGCTCACGGTCACCGGGGCATTCATCACTCGCCGCACGATACTGGCACGCTGAGGGGCGCACTCATCCAATTCTACGGTCAGCGGCACCCGAGCCGTATCGGTTCATTGCTCACGCAGCATCATCAGGCGAGCCATTCGTCGCATGGCTCACTCGCCGCCATTCGTCAGCGGTCGACTTGTACGCGCGCGCTCGCACAACGATCACCTCCCCATCCGAGCTGAGTCCTATGAAGGAAGCTGGATTATCTCACCTCATCCCAGAGAATCTCAGCTTTGTATCACTTTTACAACCTTCATACTTACGTCATGTTCATTATGTTATTAAACTGTTTTGTCGGTAAATTCAAGGTCTAAGCTCATCACACCTCATTTTCCTTAATGAGATCCGTGGATCATCTCATCACACTGTATCTTCATTATTATTTTTCCACTTTAATATTGCAAGTCATATTTTAATGTTTGTTGGCAACCAATGTCACCTCATCTACCTTCCTCATTCTCTACTTTATCTTAACATTGGTCCTTCGAACCTCATTATCAATGTGCGGCTTTTTTCTACTGGAAAATGTCTGCACAAATTTTTGGTCCTACGAGTCGGATACATATTCTGTCATGTGTAGCCACCAACTTATCTTGTTGATTTAAATGTTTTAATTTTTAATTAATTTTACTGAATCTGATTAGGGCCAGTAGTAGGACAGTTCGAATTTCTTAATCTCACACGTAAGAAATCTGTTAAAATCATCTTCGCTTACACGGCTATGTTTCATTACATTTCGCAAAAATTGATAAATAAGATAAGATGTGATATGAAGACATAATCAACTTCGATGATAGAATTGTGTAATGTATTGCCGCAAAAATGCTGGAGTGTCTCCATATTCATTCCTGTTGTTAGTTTGCGACAGCATGAGAGTAACAGTTATTATTGACTCTTTTTTACTAATTATTTTGTATGCTTTACTCTATAAAAATATGTAACTGTCATTAAACAAAATTCCTGATTTTCAGGTTTATTAAAATTATGAGCTAGACATTAGCCTGCCTTCGGACTACCTTGGGTTTCGAAAAGGTTGTTTTCATTGGCACTGAAAATGCGCCTCCCGGTTATGCAAAATGCGGGACTTCCCGATCAAGTTTAGTGCTATTCGCCATGTCTGAATGACATTTTTCCGACGATAGAATGCTGTAATGCCTCGGTTTCCGTTGACTTCACTTATCGTCGATTTCGGTTTTCGCTTCTTTCATTCCTTTGTTTATTACTTTATTCATTTATTTAATTTGAGAAACATATGATTGGCGGGTCGTCGAGACCTCGCTGCGGATTTTGCAATATCAATAATTGCTGACTTGTTTAATGTTAAAGCCATGTTCTGTTTCGGGTAAATCTGAGGTGCAAAAACATACCTCTTTGGACAGTCTTCTTGTGATTCATGGGTCCATTGACTCTAATGCTGTCGAAAGAAGGGAAGGTAACCCATACAATGCTTTGATATCTCAGTCCTTATGGAGGGGAATTGTCAAATGAGTATTTACATTTAACTATATAAATAAAAATTAAATGCTGTTCGCTGGTAAGCGCATCACTTTAGAACGGGTGGACCGATTTGGCTAATTTTTAAAAAAATGTTCGTAATAGGCAGAATAAGGTTTTTAGGGAAAGAAAAATTTGAAAAGTTACCCGGAAAATTCGGGAAAACCTGAATGTCATTTTTCTTATGGGATTTTTTTATGAACTGAAAACCGTAACTAATGATTCGAACGATGGATATGCGTCATTCTTTTTTCTTTTTGTTCTTTATGGTCCAGGAAAAGTTTTAAGGAAAAAACATTCGGGACAATTACAAAGAAAAGTTGGAAAATTCGGACAAACTGCAAAAATCATAATTGTTGTATGCACTATCGATCATAATTGACTATAGGAACGACATTTGGTTGATTTTTTTTTTCAGTTTTCCAGGTGAATTGTGATTCTATTGTAAATAAAACACATTGAGATTTATTGTTATTTCAAATTTAATGCTAGGAAATAAATTATTTGGGTGACATGAAGTTCCGACTTAATTCAATTGTGACTCAAATTTTCGTTCAAAACCTCGTGATTCCTAATCAATCACATTCCAGACACATCACACATTTCCATCATTTCAGCGGTGTACTGGCGATGGAATGCATCTCGCGTGTGAAATTTTCCATTAGCGTACTCCTCCTCAAATTGAATACCCAAGACCACAATCATTAATAGATAAAATTATAAGTTGGAAATACGTTTTTTTTTAAATTTTTACTTTGTTTTTACACTTGAAATAGCTTTTCACAAAACGATCAGAAAGAAATTTATTTAAATTTGGACAGGACAACGTCTGTCGGACGAGCTAGCTTTTAATACTTATTTATAAACTTTTGAGTATTGGACTCTGGAAAATGTGTTTCTGGTATGTATTTTGGAGTGTCTAGAACCAATTAATCGGATTTATGTTGATCAACAGAAATAATCATCTCGGTTTCCTTGAGTTTCGTATTTGACCACCGATTGTTTTCGGACGGATCATCTTCGGAAAACGAAGATTCACCGTACCATCACCAAAGACAGGTCGTCGTGAATTCCCGTCACATGTGTACTAGGAATTGGAGAAGTAGGTTTGTTGTCTAGTGACACCAAAATCGTGTTTGTCCGCTTGGTTGGGGAATTCCCCGAAGCGTGCAAATGGTAAAACGTGTTCGAGACAATCTCTTGACAAATGGACAACAGTAAGCGCGTGCGTGTGTTGTTCCCCCCGAAAGAGTCATACGCCGTTACGTGCTCCGCCGCCAGGGTCACGTGACTTCCCTGCGGTGTGTCACTGTCTCGGGAGAGACACCGGTGAAAACATGTGCATAACGTGACGNAAGCCTAGAGAACCTGTATAAGAAATCCGCCTCTACCTATTTTTTTTCCTTTTTTTTTTTTTTTTTTTTTTTTTGTCCAGCTAATTGATTTTTTTGAACATAATATTCCCTTTAATTTAATCATTGGTTTTATGTACTTCTTGAATTATTTAATTATTCTGTTTATTGAAACTATGTACATGCTGTATTAGATGGTCCCAGTGCTCGAGAGTCGAAGAGATTAAAAAATATTTTGTTTCAATTTTTTTTCAAATTTTAGTTATAGTTATAGTGTATGAAAGTGCAACACACAACGATGTGCTTGTCTTTGCGTATAGTAATATTTAATAAAAATGTTCATCATCTAAAGTCACGTCTAGCGAAAAAAACAAACCACATTAGCGCCAGGCGTTCCTATTACAAAAGAAATTTATTAAAATTGCACGGTTCAGAAGAATAAAGAATTTCTCTTACACATCCCTGTTTGATTCACGCATCCATGCTTACTTTCCACTCATTTACTTCCTTTTAACTAATTCCTCAACCGAAAACACTCAATGTCAATTCGTTCACAAAACCACAAACTGTCATTTCGTTCCAATATTACTAACGAATATATATATATATATATATATATATATATATATATATAGTGGTGAATAATTAATTAT
>NNCF01125967.1:486377-575779 GCA_002313205.1 Laupala kohalensis | reverse complement strand
TTTATGGACGAATAAAATATATTTTGTGATAAAATAACATTATGGACCATTATTATTCGTCCATAAAAGGTAAGTCTGTCATTATTTATTTAATAAGATTATATAATGGACGTTAATTGTAGTAGAATTTAGACCTTTTTGTTTGTGTGCGACGTATATTGCTTCTGTTACTTAATGCAATACACTCTTCTTCGTTTTAAATTACCTACTGCTAATTCAAAATTAAATATGATGCGTTGGAGTAGTGTATGGACTCGTGACCTGGGGTTTATTTTTTGTACACTTGTTTCGTAAATATTTTTGTTTCGTAATTTTTTGTATCGAACACATGCCAAATGTTCTCTCAATTTAAGTTTTATTGTTTTCTTTATCATCCAGATTATGTGGCTTGGATGCATTATAATTCAGCTCGCTGCCAGTCCCGGTTATTCCTGATGCACAAAATTCTTGTAAAACATTCGGAGATTGCGTTGTGAAAAAACAGTAGTTAATGCGCCACTCGACTTCGGGATTAAATTAATTTTTTTAACGATCACATTGTAATTGAGAAGTATCATTTCAGTTAAAGAATGTTGGATTTATTTAGAAAATATCGTGCTAGTACGAGAGAGACAGACATAAAACTTCTTAATTTGTCAATTCTTAATTCGTCTGCTTCTCTTTTTGAATAGAGACGATTATGCGATGTACTTCAAACCGCACAGCATCTTGAACTGCTTTTCCTGTCGCGATGTGATGCATAAATTAACCAAATTCGCTTAAAATAATTTTTTCCGTCAATAACGTGAATAGATAATGTGTTACATTGTATCCCTACGTGTTGGTATAACAGTAGATTTGTGAAACTGTATGATTTGCATTAAAATTGCGATGTTATCAAAATTTTCTGTTGAGATACAAACATTTGTATAACTTGTTGAAACTTGAAAGATCGATGTAAATGTTTATGGAGACGGGGAAAACCGTATGTTAGTTTTTGTACTCACGTGTAGGATCATCACGAATACAAATGTTTTGTAAATCATACTACGTATTGGAAAGGAAGGAGAAATTCGAGTTTTCAAAAGTTGTAAACATGAAACTTTCGGGACGTAGAAACAAACTAGCAAAATATATGGTTGGAAGGAGACGTTGGAGGTTTACACTGGTCACAGTCCACGAGTAAGAGATGGAGAGTTGAAATCCGCGTTGGGAGGAAGGGAAACATGATTTATTTATTTTTAATGGAGAAGAGGCGTAAGGGAGATATAGGAGTGGCGTAGGTTCATTGCCTTCCCGTTTAACCAGACGCCATTGGCAATGAAGCGAATGGATTGACAATTGGAACGTAGGATATGGCATGGGCACGGAAGGAGGGGGGTAAGCAACATCACCCCAACATTGTAAATGAATAAACGAGAATAAATTGAATTTTTAATAAAAAAAATGTATTAATATTAACGACTTTGAACAAACAGTAAGTAGGTCAGTCTTAACTTCCAAATACCTACAGGTTGTCCATTTTCCGTTGCAGTGCTGTGACACCGACCGAAGTAATGCGTCGAGCTTTGTCGGTGGCGTTCCCGCTCTCAGTGCCATTAGTCACCTATTGGTCCCCTACAGATTGTAAAATAATTTTATTTATTTTTAAAGATATCGCAGATATAGTGGTGTTATTGAAATCTAACTAGTAAAAGTAATGAACAATAATACGAAGCACATCGGAAATACTTAATTAAATTATAAAGTACGAAAATTGACCTAAAAATAAGTGACAATTTACATGTTATCATTTTCCCCTAATATTGTAGTATTTGTAAATGGGAAATGTAGCATGCTATTGAAACTTATCTACATGGGGTGGTAGGCCATTGTTAGTAGGTGAGCCGGTTAGCTGGGTTTACCAACACGTCGAGGGGTTTGTAGGAGTGGTTAGTAATAGTTAGAGTTATTGACACTAGGACTAGTGGGAGCTGGATAGAAGAAGGAGGGTTTTGCTTTTCAGTAGTGACAGCTATACATGAACTGGGACATTAATGTGAAAAGCTACAAATTATTTCTGGTCCCACCGGGAATTGAACCCGGGATGACTGTGTGAAGAGTAAGTACGCTACCACCTGAGCCACCGGAGGGGCATTTGTGCACATGACGAGAAGAGAATAATGGAAGAATATAAACAATAATAAGGTATTTAACATATCCTTTAAAAGATAAAATAAAATACAAAAAATCAATAGTCATATTATACGAAATTTTGACATCTTTAGAAAATAAAATTACAATAGTTATTGAAATATATATTTTAATGTTTAGACCCAAGAACACACATAGACTTGAACATGGAAAAAATAATATAAAATGCAAAGGACTACGAATCGGAATATCAGAACAGATGAAATAAGCTCGAATATATCCGAAACATGGACTGTGTTCGTACTTTTAATGTATAACGACTCTAATTACATAGAAGCTGATCAATAACATAAACACCGAACACTGAGCCTCCAACCCGATTCGCGTTAACTGCTTATGTAAACATTCGCGCAATCAATTAGAACCATCGCCTTTTTTTTGGAACCTCCGTATGCGTATGACGTATGCTCCAATAAAATGTTTACGTGTCATTCATGACACGGGCTCCGAGCGTGAAACACGATGTTTGTTTCCGCTGTGTTACGTATCTTTTGTTGTTCATGAGCAAAGCTGAAACTATGCGAATAATTCACGCACACAGTTAAAGAATTAAAAAAGATATTATCAGTGTTGTTAAGGTACTAGCTGAGTACCCGCTGCTTTGCTCGCGTAAATTCTGTAATATATCTCCGATTTTATTTATTTTTTCTCATATCCTCTTTGGTATTCACTGAAAATGTTATCCATTAGTGATATCCATTGAGGTTATATTAGTATGTGTGTACCCTCAATACCTTATTTAAACTGATGTAATTGAAAATAATTTTTAGGAAACTCCAATTTCCCATTTCACCCCGTCAGGGGTGAAGTTTTGTAAAATTCTTTCTTAGCGCACATTTTTTATAATTTTTTGTTACACTCTCTTCCCAACCCCCAGTTCTAGGGACATAGTGCACCGCATTTGGTCAGAAGGGAACATAATGCCATTGGAAAAATGATTAATGGTCTTAGAATACACAATAACTATGGACTCGACCCTTATATCGACCTCTTTACGTTTCACTCTTCCCGGTCCAAGCTCTAAGAATACAGTGCAACTATGTGATATCATCTTGAACATAACGGCATTGGTTGTTGAAACATTGCGTCAACCCTAAAACTACGCATCCGTTACCTTTTTAGATATTTTTTTCTATTTCAATATTAATTTTCAGTTGTTTTTATCCATGAACTTTTTTCCACCCCCATCCAAGGGGTGTTAGTGGTGTGTTTATTTCACAAGAGCACAATCAGCTCAGCGACGCCAAATGTTATGGAATCGTCACTGGTATGTCATGTTCGATATTTTTTTCATAGCAGCCGTAGGAGTGCTGAAGTTTATACGGGCTGATTGTGAACTTTGACGTCTTCGAGAATGTCACTACTAATTTGAGCGGCCCCGAAAACTAAGATCTCAGCACTACTATCGGTCACTTTGGATTATTTTTACATTTCACTCCAACACGAAGGGTGTTTATTCCATATAGGTGGTGATCGTGTACTTATCTGGCAATGAGGGTGTCACTTGACTTCAGCAAATCTCAAAAATTATTTATTCAACCCTAATATCGGTCGTTTGCCTCTTCTTCTTTCCCACCCCTACCCAATTGATGCTAGTGGTATGTTATCTCCATTGTGAACTGATTGTTAACTTAGACAGCATCTGGGATGTCCTTATCAATCCCAAAGGCACCGAAAAATATAGTTTCGATTCTAATATCGGATTTTTCCATTATTNTCTAGATGTGTATAAGAGACAGTATATATAGTGTGTGTGTATGTATTATATGCGCGTTGACTGAAGTCAAGTTGCCCAATATTCACGAAACTTGGAAATATTCACCAAAGTAGTGAAGTCACGTGATGCGGCTGCCATTTTCGTTAGAACAATATTTTCCACAGTTTTGGTGAATTATTCTTGAAAATGCCCCGTAAGGTATGGACATCCTAACATCTTTGCGTTCGTATTTCCATTTGCTGTGTTTTAGTAATTTTTTTTCGCTCTGTTAAGCCGGTACTTTTGCCAGAATATCAAAAAAACCACGAGCCCGCGAGCGTTTCACCACGTAAATCCCATAGAAATGTAGAGTCAAATAATTTAAAATTTTGGGCCGTAAGGGTACGAAAATTCATCGCCAGTGGATAGCGAATGGTTCAAACTATCATTTAAAGCATTTTGGGGGATACTTAAGCCTAGATGTTCCGACGCACATAGTACCATAACTAATATCTTGTGTAAAAATGATTTATCTATGCAAACATTATATAAGAAAATGCGATAACAGAAGATGATAATGCAATTGAAAAATGATTCATTGATGTCGTAATCAGTGCTCGAACTTTACATGTCTTCCAAAATTTTTCTCCTGGCTTTCCATGGCTTTGAGGAATTGTTTTCTCTCATTATAACCTCGTGGACCGTTTGAATTCAATTTAATAGAGCATGTAAATACAATTTTTATAAGATTTTGGTTTGAACTCTGTAATTTTTTGGATTAAACTACTGTTATCAATAAAAGTGTACATATTTGTTGTTGAAATACGACAAATTTTTGTTTTGTAGATAACTTTTTTATTTTTGTTTACGTGCATATTTTCGAATTTTTTTTGTGCACGTCGGTCAGAACCGTGTTTATAACAAACTAACAAATGTCTAGTTACATGTCTTATAGAAATATCTAGATAAAAAATACAATCAGTACTAATGTTTACCCAGGCACATCATAATGTCGACAAAAATTAATTTTAAATTTTAAAAATTGTATTGTGACATTCGAACATCGAACCTTGGTTCTTTGTGGTTCTTTTCAACGGCCCCTGGGAGACAATTTATGACAGTCACACGCGTTAGTGGAATAAGATGGCACATGTCAATTTTCTGTGATTAAATTTCTTTAAAAAAATTGATTTGTTGATTCTCAGTATTTAGTGTACTTGGTTTGTTAATTCGTTTTCTCATTTACTTCATTTTAGAAGAGACAAGTATTTTAATTCATGAACTTTCTGCAGGATAACTCGCCCAGAATTCCGTAATTTCTGGCACTAGAAAGTCTTTTCAATGACATTGTAATAAGAACTCGAGAGTTCAACCCAATTCGGGTGAAATTACTTTGCAGAGGAAAATTTACTTCATTTTTGTGAAACACTAAGACTGAAAGAGTTGACTGAAATGAATGTTATCTCGGTAGAGTTAAATTTTCGTAATAGTCATAGAACTAAATTGGGTGAAATTGATGTTACTTAAAACGAATAAATTAATCTTTGGAATCACATAATAATAATAATAATAATAATAATAATAATAATAATAATAATAATCACCATAACAACAATAAGAGGTGGGTGAAATATAAGCGGGTTGAGCTGAACAGATGTTTGCGGAAATTTTTTTTTATGGTGGGGGTGCTTTAGGGCTCGTCAACATCGAGTTCATTAGAGCCCAATTGCGGAACATTAGCAGTCCGAGCGGATCTGGAAGATGGAGGCGTGAAGTGGTAAGGACTGCTTGAATCTGGCGAAGGTCGAGAGGAGAGGAGTTGGGTCGTCGTGTGAGGAGAAGACGAAGATGAGAGGAATACGCGAGAGGTGCCAAAGCAAAGACACGAAAGACAAACAGACGAATATGCTCCAATTACACATTCCATTGTTCCGCATGTTTGAACTTCATTGTTGAGGTCTCTTTCCTAAACTTTAAAATAATAGACAAAATACGAATATTACGCTATTAACAAATCTTTAAAGTATGAAAAAGTTTGGGTTGTGTACTCATTCTTGAGGGCTTGTTAAATTTGCTGTTAAAAAAGTTATTTACTGACCAATTACTTAAGATTTTCGTCTTTTGTCGACAATAATTTATTATAAGCTGTAAACGTTCAGTAAGTTCGCCAATACAATTGTTGTGACTTCTATTTAATTTTCTTTTAAGATTTGGGCAGACATAAATAAGAACAAAATATAAAATTTCGTATTAAAATCTCGAATCTGCAACCAAAATGGCTTGAGGATTGTGCTTCTCGCGGAGGATATTTGCAGTGATGACTTAGTGGTATTCGCGTTTACTCTGTAAACATTTGTTTGCTCTCAAATGTCGACACACGAAACACGGAAGTAATTTAACATTTCGTGTTGACAAATGTTAACAAGTAAATTTTTGTTTTACACTATGACAAAGTATAAATCACTGAATGTTCACGACGTTTGTTTACAACATTCTACCGCTCCCCTTCTGCCAACCGGTGCGCTCCCTCCTCCACTACTCGCATCTAGTTTATGATCGTAGAATCATGAGCGAAATGTTGACAACAAAAATTATGCCTATTAGCATATTGTACTTATATCAATTTTTAAAAAAAACTATTTTCTTGCATTATTGTGTTGTCTTATGATTCATATTAATTTAGTTTTATGTGTACTCAACTTTGGCAGTTGCGTACATTAATTCTGTAGTCCCATCCTGGCCCGGGGTTTTCTCCGGTTTTCCTTCGGGTAGAGGCGGATTTCGTATACAGGTTCTCTAGGCTTTGTCTAGGGGCATGTTTATTGTAATAATAAATCGTGAATTTAGTGTTATTTCAATTCTTATGATTTTTAAACACTATACTCAGAATAATCGATAGTTCGATAATAATTTGTACATGTACATTTTTTGTGTTAAATTACAAACATATTGACATTATATATGTATTATAACTCGCAGCTAACTTTTTATCGTATCTAGGAATTTTTGCTGAATTTTTTGAATCCGCCTCTGCCTTAGGGCCCTTGATCGGAATTGATGGGATGGTCCCTTGCTTGCTTCCGAAGAGTAAATTAGTTTATTGTCCTCCACGTGGTCAAACGCAGTTTGTACTGTTTTTTTACAATAAATTTATTATTATTATCATTTACTGTCAACATTAGTTGACAACTTGCATTTCAAACAAAAAGATAAAAATTGTTTGAAACTTCCGGTGTAAAGGCGTCTTTAGTTCTTTTGAATTTAGTTCACTAACCTGCTGTACAGGATATGAGACAAAGCATATTTAAAAACGAATCCAAAATTAATTGGAATTATGAAGTAGGTTATCCGGTTGACGTTGAAGCACAAAATTCCTCATCTCATTTCTTCTCTGACCTCTTTACATTTCTCACCGTTATGATAATACGTGTTGAGTAATCCCAATTTCGAATTGATTATACTGAAGATAATAATCGAAAAATTTATTTGTAATGAAGTATCAATTTATTATTGTTTCGGCTTCTCTATATGTCCTTATGAAAGATATGAGGTATGAATGTTACATGTTTAGTTGATTTTTAACACCATCTGCGTCTTATTACACTTCGAAAGCTTATATTTAATCGGCTTAAAAAGTTTCAAGATCAGTGGAAACAGCTACTTGAAAGGACGGATTGAGGCTCACTTGGAGTAGGTTCAGTACAGGCGTGACCTTATTATTTCCATCCGAAATACAAGGAGATCGTTGATCACATGTTTAGCCTCCGTATTATCTAAATAAGGGTATCTTGCGTTTAGGCCCAAACAAAACAATTTATTTTGTTATGTCAACATTTCTATATCTTCTTCAGGGCTACATAATAATCAATTCAACTTTTGTAATTGTTTATTAACTATAAAATAGTTAAACAATTTCGAGAGTATTTCTTTTTCTATTAAACATGTAATTATACGGTAAAAGTGTTCTAAAAACTGATGTTAAGTTTATATATTTTCGTGTTTTTTTATTATACTTCAATATTAAAGAAAACTGAGGGATCGAGAGGGTAAACGTAAATAATTCAGCATCCGGAAACAGACGGACAATGCATTTAATTGGAGGAAACAAAAAAAGAGATTTATAATGGACTTTGGTAACGAAATATTAGATGGAGTATTTAAAGAAGATAATAAAAATAGCATTAAATTAGATATTGCTAATTTACGTTTCTTCATTTTCCTGGATTTCAATGCATGACATGGTAAGTGCGTATTACGATTGTTGGGTCACCTGACTTACGTCCAACTTCTTTGTTTTGTTTCTATCTTGCGTGGTTTAATTTACAATTGCTTCTTGTTAGTTTTCTTTTTCTTCTTCAACTTCTTCTTCTGTGATTCATATTACGCTTAAATATCAAAGAGGATTCAAAGCAATTATTCATGTACGAATTCAAATCTTAACGTGTGTGAATTCGTGGGTAGCTAGTATACTATATGTTAACGTAGTCTAGAACCTACTAATACACTAGAACTAATATAAATAATAATAAAATAAATAAATACAAACTTAATTGTCAAAAAAGCAGTTACGTACGACCACGTGGAGGACAACAAACTAATTTACTCTCCGGAAACAAGCAAGGGACCATCCCATCAATTCCGATCAAGGGCCCTAAGGCAGAGGTGGGTTTAACATTTGAACATACTCCTAACGATAAAAATATTCGATACGTGTTATAGTGTAAACATAATACCTCTTATTTAAGAAATTATTCTTGTTGTCAAATTTTTCATCAAAGCTTTCGCAACTTTTGCCAAAAATTTGTCACTTCAAAAAAAATTGTACAAAATGTCGAAAATGTTGGTAGAAAAGGTCCATCAATTTTTTATTCGCAAAATTGACTTTGGTGTTCACTACCCAAAAACCCCGAAGAGTGCGAAAAATCATTTCCCCGCCAGACCTTCAATCGAAACCTCGAGGTTGCTTTATTGCGGGTGTTTTAGGCAACGGAGCACCTTGGGTACTTCACGATCATTACGAGTCTCATTATTATATGTGTATTTTTTTCATCGTCTTCCTTTTTTTATTGTTAAATTCGTCTTCTCTTTTCTCTTCGACAAATTTATCCGACAGATTACAGTTGTCTGGAGAAACAAAAAGTGGTTTAACCGGACAAGGAGCACAATAGAATTTATAACAGGACACGACGACTTCTACGAATACTTGAAAAACATGCGGAAGAGAAGTGGTGGAGAGTGCATATGGAAGAAAGGGACTGACACCAAACATGTATTGTGGGAATGCGAGAACTATGACAAAGAAAGGAAAGATGCGAGAATAGATATAATAGACATGGAAAAGATATGGACACTAATAGTGACAAATAGAAAATTTGAATTATTTCAGGAATATACAGGAAAAATAGGACACATTAAGAAATTACTAAGAAAGTAGATGAGCCCGTGCCTCCACATGGGAGAGACCTGCAACGTCAAAAGTTGCCGCAGGAAAAGACAAATCGAGAAATAAATAGAAACATGATGAGAATCTTGTTTTGCACACATGCAAGGTGACGAGGATCGAAGAAATGAAAAAAGAAAAAAAAATTGTTTTCTCTCCCGTGCGCGTCTCATTCCCGCATTTTATGTTGAACCGTATCGTCTTCTTTTCCACCCATACATTTAGAATCGTTCTGCTTTCCAATTTCCCGGAGATTATTGCCACAATTTCCGTGTCCAGTTAAAAATTCCATTACGTACACATTTGTATGAAACCGGTTTTTTTTCATGTTTATTATGAACCTTCAATCTTTTTTTCCCCTTCGACAACTAAACATCGCCTACACGCCCACTCGCCCGCGTGCTGCGTGTCGCCCACCTGCATACCACCACCACCACCACATCCACTGTAAAGAGTAACCTTGTCGAGTTTCTCGCAGGCGACGGTGGCGGCTGCGGCTGCACACGCGTGATCATACTCGCGGCGCCTCCCTGGGTTCCGCCCTGATTCCCGCGAACGCGCGCCGCCGCCGAAAACCGCCCGACGCGACGGCGTTCGACAAGCGTGGGAAAAAAAAAAGCCGCTCTTTGATCTCGCGTCGCTTCTCTCCGCCAACAAAGCAAACACACTCAGCGGAACGCTGTGAAAGAGCGCGTTCTCTCTCGTTGTGGGATTTGACGAGTGGGCGAAACGAAAGGTCGGGGTTAAGTAATTAAAAGGAAAATTTTGTAATTTGTAAATTTATCGTACAAATGTGGGTTTACGTTCAATGATTTTTTTTCTTTTCATGTCTTTACTGATTGTAATGGTCCGTTGTTATTATTATAAAGGAATGGTTTTCTTGATTTTAGGCTGAAGAAACAACACATATTTACATTATGCAGACGTCATGAGTCATGGTATGTTGTAAACCTGATGATGATCTCAATAAAGGTCGAAACGTCTGCATAATGTAAATATATGTGTTGTTATTTTTTGGCCTAAATGCAAGACAACCATTCCTCTGGCTGATAACTCTGAAACTCGTTATTATTATCAAATATAGTTGTCACTTTTTGGGAAGTAGAAGATTGTTCCAGGTTGCAACTAACTTCCTCAGGAACAAGTCCTCTATTGTGGATCCCTACAACACTTTGCGCAGGATATGGGCTGGACCTCGCCGGGCAAATTTGGGGCAAGTTCCCCCATCTTTAATCTTACATGGGAGTTTTTCGAGATATTTTTCTAACCCTCCCGTGTCAGAACGTAGCCCACGTATGGTGATCTTCACTCCCCACATTCGACTCACTTCTATAGCCAAGTTCTTGTACTTCAGCTTTTACTCAGTCACTTTTGAGACAAGATTTTCATCACACGGTGCACTAACATCAATAATTGTACATGTTCTTTCCCTGAGATCTCTGATGATGATATCCGGTTTGTTGGCATTAATCGTTCTATCTGTCAATTATTATTGTTGTTGTTGTTGTTGTTCCGTGTCAGTTCTCAGCTCAAGGCTGGCACTCCCTTCTTTGGTTTGATTTAGTATTTACAAGAACTTCCGAACAGTTTGACATGTTTCCAGGACGACAGCTTTTTGCATAAGTAGGAAAAGGTGTCGAAAAGATTCTTCTAGATTTCTGAACAGGTCTGTAGGAATAATCCCAGTAGCTGAGATAATGATTGGAATTATATCAACTCTGTCAGTCCTCCACATCCTTTCAATTTCTTCTTTCAATTTGGAATACTTGTTCACTTTCTCTGCAGCGTTTGTCAGTATACCATTGGTGTCATAGCTTATTATTATTATGGCTGTCCAACATCTTGGTCATTAGAGACCTCGTAATATTCCGGTCAAAGGTATTTGATAATCATGTTACTCGGGCACGTTCTTTGCGTGTTTATTTTATAATAGTACCTTTTATGATTTTAGTCAACAACATACGTTGACATTCCTTTCCATCCCCCAATGTGACTCATAAGTACTCGTTATTTAAACTTCTTTATCTATTGTTCTTTTTATAAACTGTTCGCACACTTCACCACGCGTGTTAAAAGGAATTATTCTTTAATAATTATTCCGTTGACTATTCATTCACACACACCTTGTTGTGGTAAATCGTGGTCATTGTATGCCAACCTGTAACGCATTCGATGTCGTGCATGCAATCAGTATAATATGCCATTATATCTTCAAGGACTTCTTCAACGTTCTTCAAACGTAAATGTTAGAGAAACTTCACGTCATGGCGACAAGGAGACCATGGAATATGCTTTCCATTTTGTAATGAAAGTAGTTGTTGAAAATTATTTATCCTAGTGGAGAACAATCTATGCATGTGTATAAAACATGGTGTTTCCGTGTGTCTGTGTGTGTTTCCGCGGCGTGTGTTAAAGGCTAAGAATTTCAAAATCGGCGCACACTTTCTTTAGTGCGGATCGAGATGCACTACCCATGATTCTTCTCGGAAACTGCTTTCAATTCTTTAAAATTAATTTCTGATTCTTTTTGCGGACAGTCGCCCTGCACATAGGCCCAAAGCATCGAAATTCGGCTCACGTATTTTCCAGGGTTGGTCAGTGGAGACTTTTTCGAAGCAAAACCGATTTTTATTTAATTAAATTTTGAGCATTTTTGGGTGTCAACTGCGGAACGACGAGACCGAAAGGCTAGCTACGAAATTTGACACAAGCGCTATCTAAGGAACAGCGGACTTTTTCGAAATCCGGTGTACATTTTTTATACAGATCAATGGAGATTTAGAAAGGTAATTTCTAAGAATAATTTTAAAAATCATGCGAGCTAAGCTGGTGACACACAGCTGGTTTTGCATAATCAATTGAGCATGATTTATGGATTCCGTTTTTATATTTGACCGTTGACGTTAATTCTTACAGTACAAAGATGTGAGATAGAGTAGTTATTACGACTTGACTTCATTGTAAGCGAATTATAAATACCAATGAGAAGAAAGATACATATGTTTATAGGACAATAGGTGTATGCGAGAGGTAAGATAATTCCAGCAATAAATTTCACCGAATTTTTCCTTTTAATAGATTTAGTAAATTTGACGCATCGGTTTTTAATTAAACAATTGTTTTTAACAAATAAAAATTCGTGTGAATTATTTTAAATTTTAAAACATTTTTATCACTAAGGAATACCAGAATGAACTTTGTTCCTTTCAAACCTCTGAAATTCCCCAAATTTCACGGGTACATTGATTAGTTCTTTCAATTTCCAGTGTTTGTCAACCGCTGGGCCGCGGCATTATAAAAATCAATTCCTTAGTGATCATGTGAAATTCGGTATTTTTATTTTCTCTGATAAATATTTTACCTTTTTACTCCTGTCTTAAAGAACGGTGGGTAGAAGAATATTCTTAAAACAAGAGAAATCTTGGACAAATATATTCTTATTAATTTTAGTACAAAATACCGTATTTTTAGAATGAAAGTATGTTATCCCCAGTTTTATAAAACTTCTAGACGGTAAAGACATTTTAAATATAGCTCTTCTCTAACTGTGCGTCACTTACTAACTGAATGCAGAAAATACACCAGAATACGGAGACAAATTGATCTGGCTGCACATTTACCAACAATTCTCGGAAAATGAATCGGGTGATGCTAATAAACTATTGAATTTCATTGATAAATCGGGACTCCTCCCACAAGTTCTCGGGAGGGTTTAAATTTTCCTTTTTCCTTTCATTCTTCCTTTTTCTTTGTTTGGAAAATTATATTTTAAGAGTTTCTTCATTTTTGATATAATGTATCAAACGACTGTATTCTGTCCTATCGTATCATCTGCGTTTAGATGTTTGATGATTTCAGAAGTTTTTTTAGTGGGTACGGTCGAGGTATTGGGCGAACCCCACAGATGGGGAAAAGTCACGTCGGCTCTTCCCAACGATGCGAAACTGCATTTTCCCCCACCTGCAAGGGCTCTAATGACCTTGATGTTGGCGAGCCCTAAAGCCACATTAAAAAAAAAGAACTCAACATAACTTGGCCCATCCGCCATCGTTGGACGAATGAAGACTCAAGGTGCTTGCAAGTTCAACCGCAACGTTAGGTGGCAACTTGCGCTTTCACGCTCTGAAGTGTATTTAAGAGTCCAAAACGAGACAGCATCCGAAACTCAAGCGTCGCTGTGATCTGCAATGAATTATCAGGCTGCCAAGCAACGCACTCCAAATTAAATTACATACCTTGAATACCGGTTATAGTCCATTTAAGATAATTAAATATTATTTATTTTGACAGGTGCTTGGAGGAAAGATGTTCCTTTAAGTTTTAAAAATTGATTTTTTAAAATTATATTTTTCTATGAAAAATGTTTTATTCTCAACAGTGGCTCGCATCTCCTGCTAAAACTAAAAAAATAGAAAGAATTCAATATTGAAAAAACGTCAAAAAAGAACTATTTGCAAACTTTGAATATTTTAAAAGATAATTTTTATATTTTTAATTTCCATATTTTAAGGAGATAATGGACAGAAGTTTATAGTACCGTAGGAAGAAATCTTTTTTAAATCGTTGATATTTTAAAAATATGGGGTTAGATTTGAATTGTTATATTTATTTGTGTATTCCAAGAATATATGCGTTCTTGTTATATACGCACCTAGATCATCTTCATGACCTTGGCCCCATATCCCGCTTGCAAAATCCTGGGTGGGGGATCTAATCATTCAGAATAATTTTCAGTTTAGTTTGTTATGTTTTTCACTAACTTACTCTCATCTCTCTCTGTAGTATATTTACTCTCGATTACATTCGCTTTTGTCTTCGTCGCCTTCACTGCAACTGCGTCATTACACGTTCTTCATTTCTTGTCTCTCTTTTCGATCTGTCGCGTGTTTTTCGTCGTCACTTTTTCATTTATTTTACTGTCTCTCCTAATTGACCAACTTTTGTTACATACTCTTCAAAATGGTCGTAATCTCCCGTCGTGTAGATTAATTTCCACGTATTTCGTAAAACCACCAGTCCTTATCTCTTCCAGTATCTTTAATAGTGAGCTCTTAGTTTGACAGTCCCATAAATTACGATCTTCCCGATCTTCTTGTCCTTCACCTTCATCTGCCAAATGAGCCTTCTCGCTTCTGGATCCTGTGTAATTTACTCGTAAAAATTACCATTTCGAAACGTGAAGCCACGTCGTCTTGAGCGATCTCTCCCACCCCGATCAGATCCCTTCCGCGAGAGGATGTGCTCACGCAAGACAGCGCCTCTTGGATCGCGAGGGAAACCGCTCGTCTCGTGCACGCAACTGCGTTTCCCGGAGAGCGCTGGGTTTCTCTCCTCCAAGAAGCACGTCCTTCCAGTTACTCAATGGCCGCCTCACTCGAGAACCATCTCTATCACTTTTATCATTTAAATATTTATTTTAAAATTATTTTTGTGTCGCCTACCGTCAGTCGTTTGAAAAAAAAATTACTGATATCAATTTTTATCTGAATTTGAAGAAACTAGTTTTCTAAGTCATAAATATTATATTGTTCACGTTTTGGAATCTTTTTGAGAAACAAGAAACAAATGGCAAAAATTTCAAATCAGGTATTGGACGGGATCGACTTCTGGGATAAGTTTTTAAATTTTCACGTAACAACTTCTTTACATATTTTGAATCAATTAAATATGGTTAGTTAAATTAGTATTTAATGAAATAATGAATTTATTTTCCTTAAGAAAAAACAACAACAATATTTTGATAAGTAATAAAGTAGGACAAACCACTGGCACTATATCAAGTGTAGGAGTGTGACAAAGGAAAAGTACAATTCCATAAACTATCGGTCCAGTCTTTTCTTCTGAAAGTGATTTACATTTTTTATAATTAAAGAAGATTTTAGATTTGTCATATATCATATTTTAAAAAAGTAACTATCATGCGGTTTGACAAACGTGGCCTGATCATCCTTAATTTTTTGTTTTAATCGCTGAATTACTTCGGGGAATTAAAAATAATGAATTCAGTGGTCTGCGCGGTCCTGTGAGTTGGCGATCTCTGATCTAAGTCGTAAAAAATAACATACATTCGTTCTGCCCACCCACGTTACCGCTAGAAAATTACGATATTATTCTCTCAAATATCTCAGTAACAGCTTAGCTGATAAAATTAGAACGACCTTGCATGACAGTTTTAACCCATATTTGAATATGTGAGTAATTTCAACACCTAGCTATCGTAATGTCTACCGAAAAAGAGAAATTTCTTCTTATGTACAGGGTTCTACTTATTTCCGGGTGATGCATTTATAGGGCGTAACACGCAGTAGTGAAAGTGAGCTGTCGTCTCTATAAATATATTAAATAAAAATATGGTCTTACAGTAAGTATTTGTTGACTAAGGAGAAACATGTGCCACTGTGTATGTGGACATCATCCGGCTAAAATCAATAAAGTTAATTAAAAATAATAAAACGAAATTAGTATAGGAGAACACACGTGTGAAACGTTGAGAGATTAATTAAGTATTAAATGAAATTATGGAAAAATGAGAAACGTGAAAATGAGATGTCAGTAATTATTACCGCCTTCCGTAGGGTAGAAAAAGTTTTTGCATAGTCAATAAATATTTACTACTAAACCATGTTATGAATTATATTTGGATATATGCAATATGCACTCAAATTACCAGATAACTAATTATTATGAGTTAATGCTAGGGTTGCAGGGATACATGTCAACGGATAATATCGATAATTTTGAAGGGAAATTGTCGATTTATTTATATCGATATTTTTACATTGCCGACACGGTACTATCGATATTTCTATTATCGCTACAATATTATTGATAATTGTGTTGCCTGTATGATATTATCGATGTGATGGAGATATTAGTGATTTTATTCTATTGAAAAACGCCTTTATAACTGCATTTTATCACAGGTGACTTTAATTTCGAAAGGTGGCAAGTCTGAATTTTCTATTTTAATGTTAAAGTATTACAATTTTAATGTTGTATGTAATATTTATTTATTTCGGCTCAGCCAACTGCTTTTCTTATCGGTTGATCCTAAATATTGGCAGATGTAATGCTTGTAATAACCAACAAATATTATATAACGCAACGATATACATTCGAGGATAGGTCATCAATAAAAGTTTCTTTTTACAACGCGATTTATGGTGTGGTTCCATATCATACAGGTATGTTGTTTTGTATTATAATAAGACTTTTTGGATATGTTTCTGTAACAGCCATTTCATAGTTAGTGAGTAATCATCGATATATTGTTTGTGTTAGTAAGTTGTTTCAAAGTTGTACCAGAAATAATGTAAATTGTGTATGTTCTTTGTAGCCCTGATGAAGGCAAAATAAATTGCCGAGCCGTTGGCGTTGTAAAAATAATCTTTTATTGGTGACCAATACTCGAATATATCGTTCCGTTATATAATATATATTGGTCAAGATCAACATCATAATAAATAAGAGCTGTTTTTAAATGTTCGTAATTATTCTGTAGCCGCATCAATGCACTAGTTCTTGTCCGGTTTTCCTTCGGTTAGAGGCGGATTTTTTATACAGGTTCTGTAGGCTCTTGCTTAGAGAAACAATAAATCTCGAATCTTTTAAAGGTTACGATTTATATATAATATTTTTTATAGCTGCGATTTATAAACAATATTTTTCCGAATGATCTATAAATTGTAATAATACGTACTTGTCAAATAAATTTTTTGTTTTATTAAATAAAAATTTGTTGGTATTCTGTTAATATTATAAACAGAACTGCTCATATTCTTGTCTTAGGAGTGTACTGAAATGTTACATCTCGCTTCCGTAGAGAAAATTATTTTATTGTCCTCCATGTGCTCATGCGTAGTTTGTGACTGTATTTTTTGACCATAAATATATTATTATTATTATTTTCACAGAATATTGATAAATGGTATTCAATATAATCGATTATTGCTATCTGTTCTTGCATCCCTAATTAATGTTGTTGTCGTAAAATTGCAATTACGGTTTCTGTCTCTAATTTCGTTTCCCGTTATGATGCGTTCTCTCTCCTTTCACACCTGTCTCGTTCCTCCATCCCTGTTACACCCACGACGCTGACGCGCTGCGATCGCTTTCTCGGTAAGTGGATGCGCACCCTACTTGGACACGTCGCCTTCGCAGCGATTAGCCCCTCTCGGAATGATCTCCGTCGCTCCGATTTCTCGACGGGTAGCGGCGTATGTGGGCGGATGGGAGGAGAGCAGTACCAGAATTATGAGAGGCGAACAAACTACCGGAAAGTCCGGTTTACCCGTGCTTCGGGATCACGTGCATGAGACTAGCCGATCAGCCTAGGTGGCAATAGCAGATCCAGATGCTTCTGACGATACTTCCGATATTTATTTTGATTGGTTCATAATGGAAGTGTTTCGTTTCCAATGTTTAACTGTTGAAATCGTATTCCGAGACGGAGGTTTTGTAAATGTTATCTCTAGTTTTCGAACAAAACAGTGAGCTCAATAAATGTTATAACTTTACTAGTATCATTTACATGTTTTATAAATAATTTAATGTTTTACGACCGTTTCTATTACTCAACTTTTACACTTGTTTATTTTTTGGTAATGAAATGTTGCTTAACAACTCAATATTTATGAGACCTGATGATAATCCAAATTCGGGTTGAAGGTAGTACTTTAAATAACTCAAAATATTGTTTACTATAAACTTCATAAAACATGAAATCGTTCATAATGTTTGTATATTAGAGTTTTCGCCAAAGTATAAATGAATTATAATTTCACACTGAGAAAACACTATGGATGTCAGAATCCTAGGCTTGGACGCGATATCCAAATCCTTAGGAAGGAAATGATTTCTCCAAACCTTTGGATGTGACATCCCAGCCTTATAGGTTGAATGCTATGTGATTGGGATGTCACATCTAAAAGTTGGAATGTATCATCCAAATGTTGGGATGTCACATCCAACGTTTGGAGAAGTCCTTTCTTTTCTCTGGATTTGGATCTCACATCTTGTTCTCAGTGTACCAAAGTGTCATTTATTTAGGAAGATAGTAACTTATTTTTCAACTAAATATCGTTTGATTCTTAATCAAGTTTGTGACCACAGAAGTCCTCCCCTCCCCCCTCCGCGTCTCCTCTTAGGATACGTCACAGTATGTATGTATGCGTGCGTGCATGTATTTAAGTGCTGTCCTTTTCAAAGAGTGGGCTGAGGTTGATGAATATGCAACATGTTCATGAATTTTCATATAAAAGTCTGTTCATGGAACAGACTCTCCCGTTTTACTTTTTGTTTTGCAATAGTGGCTGGAAACTCTGTTCATTTTCTGTTCAATTAACATTTCTTTGATCAGTTGAATTATTGTGACCTCATGCTTGAAAATTACTTCGATGTCTATACGATTGGTAGGCTTAGAAAGGCTTCGGGTATAATCAGTCAATAATGCAGCTTTTTTGCGCAACTTATCTCAAATTGTATGGTGCAAAATCTATGACAAAGACTGGAAAACGCCAAACAATTTTTTCGGATTTTTCTTATTTTCACTAACATTACAAGAATGATTAATCATATCAGTGTTTTTTAAAATTTATTTCAAACTTCGAAACTCCATTTTTCTCTTGAAAAGGAATAGGAGTATCTTGTGTGAGTTGACAAAAATTTTAATGCTCAATTAATATATAAGAAGACAACTCAAAAACGTTTCGAGCGCTGATGTACTGGTTTAGGGATAAAACATTGCAAACTCTGTTTTATTGGTCAAAAATGCTTTGACAATGACAGTTCCAAATTTGATCGCTAGTAAGCTCAGAGAGTCATATCTTTCTCGTCATGAATTATGCAACAGTGAACGAAAATTGTTGCGATAAACAATTGAAAAGTGTTATACTGTTGCCATCTTCAGTGTTTTGTTTTTTGTCGTAAAAATTCTTTTTTTTTTTTTAATTTTGCGTCTTCTTGTGTTTCGCAGTTAATGACTAATCATTAATGATGTCAGTGTTTGCTGTATCATTAGATCTGTTGTTTGTTGGATCCTTTTCTACTGAAACTCAATTTTAAAAATCGGATTATTCGTTTTTTCAATTACCTTTTGCACATCATATTCCGATGCAAAGGTAGATTCTCCATTTACTGCTTTTATTTCTCAATTGAATACTTGGAAATAAAGAATTTTGATATTACCTCCTAAGTTATAAACTTCATTGTCAAAAAAGCAGTTACAAACTGCGTATGACCACGCGGAGGACAATAAACTAATTTACTCTCCGGAAGTAAGCAAGGGACCATCCCATCAATTCCGATCAATGGCCCTAATGCAGAGGCGGATTTAACATTTCAACATACTCCTAACGATAAAAATTGTTCGACACGTGTTAAAGTATTAACAAATACCAACAAATATTCTATTTAATAAAACATAGAAAAGCCATTTCAGAAGTACTATTAAATAACACTAAATTCGCTAATAATTACATCAATTGATGCCGTCTCTGGGCAAGAGCCTAGCGAGTCTTTATAAAAAAAATTCACCTCTACCCGAAGGAAAACCGGAGAAAAACCCGGGCCAGGATGGGGCTATCTATCACATGTGAATCTAACACTAATTGTATTAATTCGTAATATCTTATTGAAAATAAAGTATTAGAGGTGATATCGCCGTTACTTCAGCATTTTGTCAAATTACCATCTACAATTCATTCTTGTACATAAATATCTGGTTAACTTCACGAGCTCTAGAATCATTGATAGGATTTTTGTCACGATTGAGCGCCCTTTTTGCACTGATGAGATGATTTCTTCTCTTTATTATGGCAAATAAAAATAATAACTCCAGTACACAGAGTAAAAATCTACATATATGATAACGAACCGGATAATGTTGCAACTATTAAAATTTTATCCTTTTGGCAAGAAACGAAAAACTTACTTCCCTTTTCATTCAGGAAGATCTTGTCCCTCCCCCCGGATCCAAAACCTGATTACGCCCGTGGAATGCATACCTCAGTTTGAAATAAATAAATATATAAATAAAAACAAATTCAAAATCAAATTCGTGACCTGGTCTATTATAAACAATTGAGAATTTCTGAATTCTATTAAGTTTTAGAAGTATGAAAAGCTTTAAAAACACTACTGAAGTCAGTTCGTCGCGGATAATTGACGAGAAATGCTAATACGTGTTATTTACATGGTGACTAATGTAAATGTATTGTTTTTCTATAATTAAATCATGAGTAAATCATAACGGAAGAATGCGGAAGGTGCCATTTAAAGTTGGGCGCAAGGCGACGGCTGGAGGCACTAAGGACCCCCCACCACTCTCATGTCTGCGGGTCTCACGCTAAACACGTCACGTGAGTCAGCTCTACCGAATATTGTTGCCAGTGGAGACACTGAACGTGTGCAATTCCCTTTCGATAAACAACTTATTCGTGCTATAAGAAAATTTATATCTTCCTAATTAAACAAATCGTAAATTACGATTTCTCTGTTTTCTAGTAAACTTATTTCCATACTAATCCGACATTTTAATTTGTTTTCAATAAATACAAGTTCAGTTAAATAGCAGTATCCGTGGTAAGAAATGAACTGTTATTTTGTAACAATAGTTCAGAAACGTGGACTTGTTCGTACCGAGGTAAATATTTCCATATGTATCTTCTTTAATCCCGGTAATTCTTTCAATAAACTCATAGAAAATAGATGTGTTAATTATTAAAAATACGAAAGGTCCATAAGGAAAGTCCAGTGCACGTCACTTCCCTTCTTGGGTCTTTTGGCACTAGGACCAGCTTAAGATAGTTCTAGCGTAGATAGAATTAAATCACTAAAATATCTTAAATCGTCATAAAAAATAGAGTAACATGTACTTATTGTGATTTCAACAAAAAAAACGTACCTCACCGGCCATTTAAATGAAATAATTGCAGCTATAATTGATATTGAATTACATTGCGTCTTATGGAGGAAACATTTCTTTTCCAAAACAGACGAACTTTTAAATCACGAAAATGATGAAAAATTACTTCGATTTATTGTAGATTTTCCGTTGTAATTTTACATCACTTTTATCTACATGCCACCGGACATTTGAGACAGCTATTTCACTTCTTCTGAGGTGAGATACATAAATCAGGAAACCGTAGTGCTCGGTCGCCATGGTTGTACACGCTCTTATGCATGAGTCAAGCGAGCTCCTGAATATTCGCTCTTATGCATGAGTCAAGCGAGCTCCTGAATATTGTTTGCACTATTTTATTTACCAATAGATTCAAATTAAATCATATTTTCTCATCATTATAATTCATACTGTTATTTTATAAAACAATTACACTAAATATAAGGGAAACAATTATGTATCACAGTGATTTGACTGACTTGGAGTGGCTGGTCCCACTTTAAGAGTCCGCGTATTCATGTCGCACAACAATGTTGTCCAAAGAAATTTGATTCTGCCGCAAAATTTACTAGTTTGAATATACTGTTTACCTAATTTAGCTACAAAGTCATACTTGGCGAAAACCGAGGCAAATGTTTCGCGGAAGAAGTCGGCAAAAACTGACGATAATCGAAGTTAACGAAAAGCATTATAGCCAAGTACACCAACAACAATTAAATGTGCCCGTTAAGAAATGAATGTTGAAGGTTAACTTCTGTTACGTGAAATTCGTGTGAACCAATCTTAACTCTCGATAGTTAACAGGCATTATCTAGCGGGCGTTGAAATATGGATTCACAGCAATGAACGCACCCACCGGGATGTGAAGCCGTATTTATATACATTCTTTCCGAAAAAAAAAATGAAGAGCGCTACCGCCAAGCGTTCTCTTCCTTGGCCGTCTGAGGTTCAGTTCATTACTTCGTGCGATAGTGGAACTCGGAGTTGTTTATTGCTCTAGGATTTTGTAGTTGCGATTTTGCATTACGCGGTGGCTATGGAATCTATGAAGAGGCAGAGATCGGCAAACTTAATACACGGTTCATTGGCGAGACCGGAAAAATTTCTGTCCGTTGGAAACTCTAACCTCACACTTAGGCGTTCTTTGAGGAACAAAACTGTCCTCTTGGTGAGCCTAAACCGTTCATGAAACTGATGTTCAGTTGGTTCATGAAATGGATCACCTCCGTCGACTACTACCGTCTTCAGTTGCCTTCGAACTACATAATGTTAATAAAACATGTTCTTCGGACACACCTCTACAAACTTCGCGACACAGCATCATGAACGCTCACTCATACAGACTAACGGTCTGTTAAATCGGCTGACAACGGTAGAAATGACCTATGAAATTTTACAACCATTACGTTGGTGCACTTGGCTGTTAGTATGTTACTTTACGTGACCTCTTCAAATAATTTTATACAGCTTCCTCGTTTTCCTTTCATCATATGCTACGATGTAAAAAAACATTAACAGTATAATTGAGGACACAATTGAGGTATTTTAAAAATTATTTTCTGAGTTTTAGAAGAATTGTTTTCTTTCACATTTACTTAATACTTTTTATTTTAAAGTACAAATTGATCTTAAATTGTTGTCAGTTTCCAGTTGACGTTTCTTACGTCATTATTCAATGATATTGTTAATTCAGATTCTGCCTCACAGGTAACGCTACTCACTTTTTGTTAACTTCAAAGTTCAGGTGTATTATTAAGTTTATTATTATTATTATTATTATTTAGTTTTCAGTCCAAAGACTGGTTTGAATCATCTCCCGGCGCGTTTTGACATGGTTTTACAGGGATTAATGGGTAAGATGTGATGCCTTCAACCCATAATGGTTTCCCGTTGCCTTCCAGGGGGACAGCACATGATGAAAACACCCATATCCGGGATTGTAACCCCGCACCGTTGGCTTTCGGAGGCACCTCTGGTTCAAACTGACTGAACCACCAGGTCGGTTAATTCCGTTTATTTACCTCGAAAATGAAATCTGTGGATAACCGCTGTACATGCCAATTACTACTTTCACTATACATATGGACCACTCATAGTATAACCTTTTTTTTGCGCGGACCCACTGCTTGAAGTTATTGTTTTGCTTCACGTCATTTTTATCTTGTTAATGACGTAAGAGCTACGGAAATTGATTTCCACCGCAAATAACGGAAGCTGAAATGGATCGGATGTCGTGGATAGCTATAGTAGGTCGGGGTTGCCTGCACGGACCTGATAGAACTTGACTCAATACAGTTCAAAAACTAATTTCATATTTGAATTTAGCTGAAATATTATAATTTATTGATTCTAAAAATTATTTTTCAAAGTTATTCCCTTCTCCCACTCCTGTCAGATACAACCCCAATGTTTTGAAGTGAGAATTATAATTTCACTCAGAAGGGTTAAATACACGTCTCTGGAGAAGGAAGCGAGGGTGCTTTCAGAAAGCGGCCGAAAAAACGAAAACCACGGACGCGAGAAGAAATCCGTAAGGACAGAAATGAAGGGTGAAGCGCGAACTTACAGTTGTGTAGGCGTGACATAAGTATTTTGACTGTAGTAATATCGCAAAAACTCACGGTGACCGCGGAAGTAAAAGCTTTGAATAAAAAATGCCGGGAAAATAATATTTCTTTCCCACGAAGCAGTTAAATTATGCGTACAACAAAATATATGTAGGGCTATGCACTAATGCAAGCAAGAGATAATTGAAGTGCCTAAAGGAAAACTGGAGAATTATACGGGTCAGAATGAGGCTACGGAGATAACGTACACAATGGTGCCAAGGTTGAGTACAGATAAAAAAGATAACTATAATAAATAATTAGAAACAATAATCATGTGTCTTAAATAATTTGTGATTTCATTTTTCAATTTTTATTTAAAGTAGTACGAAAATGATATGATTAAGTATACAAGGAATGTAACAGTTATCAATTCACATTATTACACTAAATGTTAACTTGAGATATAAAAAGGACTTAATAGGATATTTACTACTGATATTAATTTCTTTTACTAAAAACAATAAATTATAAAATACCAAAGAAAAATTGGGACCATCTTCTTGCCTTTGAAAAGATCGAATCCAATTTTATGTTGTATTTCTTGTGGAATAGTACAGAATTCGTTGAAAACATAAATGGACTTTGCGTGCATCAGAAAGTACTTTTTAGGTCACTACTTGCGTCAATTTCTCTGGCCTCAAGAGGCAAGGTATAAGCTGTCGATGCGGGTGCGTATTTTCATAACATTTTCCAATAAAGTGCTTTGTGAATTGCGTCAAACCCTTGATATTTATGTCATTGTGGTACATTCGACGAACCGAAGTCATCGCGTGCTTTGTGACAATGCAACAGAGGCAAATGGGAAGTCCACTCGTTATGATGATAAGAATTATAATAATTATTATTATTATTTAGTGTCAAAAAATCAGTCACAAACTTCGTATAACCACGTAGAGGATAAGAAAGTAATTCACTCTCCGGAATCAAGTAAGGGACCATCCCATCAATTCCGATCAAGGGCCCTAAGGCAGAGGCGGATTGAAAAATTTCAGCAAATATTCCTAGATAAGATAAAAAGTTTTCTACGAGTTATAATACTAATAGAATATCAACATGTTTTTAATTTAACACAAAAAAATTTATTTTACATGTACAAATTATTATCGAACTATAGATTATGCTGAGTATAGTGTTTAAAAACCAAAAGAATTGAAATAACACTAAATTCCCGATTTCTTGCGCGCCCCTAGACAAAAGCCTAGAGAACCTGTATAAAATATCCGCCTCTACGTGAAGGAAAACCGGAGAAAAACCCGGGCCAGGATGGGTGTTATGATATTTCGATACGTTATGATATTAAGAGAATAGAAACAAATTAGTATTTAATAAAGCAAAAGAAAATATTTGACAAGTACGTATTGTTTTTAACTATAGATTATTCGAAATATTGTTTATAAATCGTGGGCTTACAACAAGAAAATCTAGACAACCTAGTTTTTTCTAGATGGAAAATGACACACGTCACCAGTTCTGTAACATGGTGACTATGCATTGTCAGTACTGTTCACATTATTTGCTGGCACACGTGCCTTGTACGACAATGGATTTGAGAGGTTTGCTTTCGGCTTAGAACATTGCTATCGTCAATGAGGATGATTGAAAGTGATGAATCGAGTGATGAAAGCAAATTCATTAATAATCTTTCGCATCTTCCTGCGTCCTGTTCTCTCCTCCTCGAAGAACATTTGTCTGCAGAATAAACAACGGCAACAATCGTTATAATAAAAAGTTTCAACAATGGTGCCAAGAGAACAATAAATAATAATAAATTTATTGTCAAAACCAGTACANAAAAACAGTACAAACTGCGTATGACCACGTGGAGGAAAAAAAACTAATTTACTCTCCGGAAGCAAGCAAGGGACCATCCCATCAATTCCGATCAAGGGCCCTAAGGCAGAGGCGGAATCAAAAAATTCAGCAAAAATTCCTAGATAAGATAAAAAGTTAGCTGCGAGTTATAATACTAATAGAATGTCAATATGTTTGTAATTTTAAGCAAAAAATTACATGTAAGTTATTATCGAACTATAGATTATTCTGAGTATAGTGTTTAAAAATCATAAGAATTGAAATAACACTAAATTCACGATTTATTGTTACAATAAACACGCCCCTAGACAAAGACTCGAGAACCTGTATGATAAATCCGCCTCTACCCGAAGGAAAACCGGAGAAAAACCCGGGCCAGGATGGGGCTACAGAATTAATGTACACAACCGTGCCAAAGTTGAGTACACATAAAACTAAATTAATATGAGCCATAAAACAACACAACCATGCAAGAAAATAGTTTTTGAAATTGTTATAAGTTGTTTAAAAAGTGCTACAGCAATGTGGTGATAAAGTACAAGACGAATTTAACTTTTATTAAAATCAATAAATTATTTTACAGTGTAGAAGCACTGGTGCAGGAGGTAGTTTTTGAAGATATTCAATTTCATAATATCTTTTATATTCTTGGGCAGGGAATTATATAGAACGATTCCCGAATGATAAGGTCCTTTTTGGCAAAGAGTGGTGAGCTTCGTGAGCACATAGATTCATTTTGCCAACTTACACGACAGCAATGAATGCAACAACATGTGCGTGTTAAATCAGTCTGCCGGCCGGTGTGAGACCCCTATGAAAATGCGTGCGCATTTCGCTGGGAGAATGAAAATAATAAGCATCTGGAGGGCTGTTAGCACGTCCCCTCTCTCCGTTTCCTGCTTATTATTTCTCCCTTCGCTGAGGGTGAGAGCACTCCGCAATCCTCCGGTTGACGACATGTGTTACAAGGACGTGAAATGAGCATAACGAACAGTGTTTACGATGTGAATCGAAATGCTTTCTTAGTATCAGATATTTTTGTACACCCCTTCTCTTTCTCTCAAATATGTTATCTAAATACGTCATTGCGAGGTCTTCATAAATTTCCGATTTCTTGCAGAGCGCGTGGGGTGTGATCGCGGGGACTCGGACGAAAAACTCAAAGTTTTACTTATTACGTATTTATTTTGTTGATTTGTAAAATAAATGTTATAGTTTGACATCGCACACTCGCGAGAATAATGGCACTGCTCAAAATGCTTCATTTCTCGCGAGGAGAAAAAATTCCAAGTTTTGAGATGACTTTGTTGATTTTATAGTTTTGGGGATCGTTGAACACGAACGCAGTGTTAAAAAAAATAAAGTTTTGGATTTCGACAGCTCTCGATTTTTTATACCATTTATCGAAACTTACGGTCATTTTTTTTAGTATTCTGAAGGATTCATGAAAAATTTAAACGACCTCCGTAATATTCTTACAGTATTTTATTTTAAAACCATTCTGTCTGTTCTGGTTAGCGTCAATGGATTTGTTACATAACTAAATGAATCAATCTTGACACACTACCTGAAAAATCCTTAAAATAGGGGAGAAAAGAATAAATCGGCAAAGAGTTAATCCTTTGTTATGCCCGCTTTCTTTTATTAATCTATTTCCTCCGTATAGTTTTATTTCCCATAAATTAATGTGTACTTTTTGTAGTTTTAAAAGTGCTGTACAGTTCTTTAAAATGTAAAGAAACAATTTTCAAATTTTAAATCAATATTTAATAATCGTTCGAGGGATCGAAAGTATTCCTTGTTTTCATCGTAATTTCTGAAAATGAAATAATACCGTGACACTCCATTTCTATTTATGTTAAATTTGAGTACATTACATAACGTGTCGCTTCGAAAAAGGGCGTCTGACACAATACTGACACAAGCGAACGATGATTGGTTTAATCGTAACATTGCAGAACCAACGCTCGTAATTGTTTGGCTGATGACAACCAACAAATGACTATCAAATAATCGCGTTTTTTATGTATGGGAGAGAGTTGTGAGGAGAAGGATACAAAGTTATTCGGAAAGAATGTTCATTACTATACCGTATTAGAATGTTCATCACAATACCATTACATTAACGTGTAGGAGTTTTTATTTATTTTTTTTATTTTGGAGGGGGCTTAACGGCTCGATGTCGGCGAGCCGTTAAACTCCACCAAAAATAAAATCTCCTATACGGGTGAAAATGTCGAAGCGCGGTTTTCTCAAATTATTACACGTATCCGAATGATTTGTAGCTTTTCAGCAGCAGAGATAAAGCACTTATGTATTTTACTAAATGGAATTGTGTAGTTTATTCAGCGCTACTTTAAAAATAAAAATACAAGGACGCAACATTTATTGAGTTTGAACAAATAACAGGGTAATAGCATCGCAAATATTTACACAATTTCGAACATAAAGCATGGCCACAAAATGATGTTCCCTTACTTCGGGGCGGGGTCTTCAGACGCTCCGAATAAAATGATGTTCCTTTGATGGGGTTGCCAGATGTTTAAATAATACATTAGATATTTAAAATTCAATAAATGTTCTATCTTTGTATCCGTATGTTTGAGGACTTTAAATTAGCGGTGAAAGAGTACATACTTCAATTTTTTAAAGAATCAATAACTCTGTAGTTGAAAATGTTATCTATCATTTGAACACGTCACGATGTATCTACGTTTGAAATGCACTTCGATATTTTTATCCGTTTGGGAGAAATTCGAAATGTTTGTCCTTATTTGAACTTAGCACTAGTTGACCCAACAGACGCTGTCCTGTCCAAATTTCAATAAATTTGTTTGTGATCGTTTTGTGAATTTGTGTATTTTAAATGTGTAAACAAAGTGGAAATGAAGAAAAAACTTATTTCTGAGTGATTGCGGCCATATACAATTCGTATATTCAATTTGAGGAGGAGTACATTAAGAAGTGCGGCAGTGGGAAATTTAACCCGCAACTGAAAAACTGAAAAAAACAAAGCGAAAAAGAATCAACCAAATATGTCATTCCTATCGTCAGTAATGATCGAGAGTACATATAAAAATTATAATTTTTGCAAGTTTTTGAAAACTTTTCCAGGACCACAACGAACAAAACAAAAAAGAATTACTCTCATCCATCTTCCGAATCGTGGTTTATGGTCTTGAGTTCATACAAAAATCCCACAGAAAAAGCTTTTTAGTTTTTCCCGAATTTTCCGGGCAACTTTTCCAATTTTTTTTTTATTTCCCTAAAAACCTTATTCTGACAATTACGCACATTTTTTTATTTTAATTAACCAAATTGATCCAGTTGTTTTCAAGTGATGCGCGAACCAACGAGCAGCATTTATTTATTTTTGTGTTCTCGTTGACTCACTTTGTATTTAGACCTGCGGCAGAAGCGCGTTTTGTGGCGGAGTGAATGTTTCGAGTTGGGTGGAAGAGGGGGAAGGCAACACCTGGACTTCCGATAATAGACCGCTTCGCGTTGGGCGGTTCGGAAAAGGAAAGGGGGGGGAGGGGAGGGGAGGGGGGTACACCATGCCGGTTCGGTAGAGCTACAGCAGAGTGCGTGCGGGTGGGAAGCGGTGAATTAGGAACATTCGTCTACGCAGAGGACTCCGAGGGGAACGTTGCGCCAATAATTAAAATCTGTTAAATTTTGCTTCTTGTTTTTTGTTTGCTTTATTTGATTTTGTTTTGTGTATTTAAAAGTTTAAATTATAAAGGTTTATTTGTTTTTAATATAATATAAAACAATGTAGCATAAATCAAAAATTAAGCGAGCCCTCTTTAATGGGACCTTTCGGGGTCCAAAGAAGCCCTACGAGGTAAAATAATAATAATATGTAATAGTACTTTTAAGGCTGCGAAGCCAGAGCAGAACCTAGCTGTCCTTCCATGTTAACAATAACAATTCCTGAATGCCGGTGGGAGAAAATAGTTAAATCTGGAGACCACTCTTCAAGTTTATCATTTTCAGTTTCAGTAGCGAGTAATCAAATGTTGAACCATTTCAGGAACTCAAGTATTGTGTATGCATCAAAATGATTGGCGGCGGGTGCGATCAGTGGCGGATCAAGACCGAAATCAAGGGAGGGGGGAGTTAACCAGGGAGCATTTTTGTTTAAAAATTATTGTTTTACAACACAAATTTTATAAATATTACCTTTACGTGAAATGCATCAAATAAATAATCAACAATTAACAATATGGTATTATTACTAACAATAACAATTATTTATTAAAGTTATAAATATGGTATTATTAATTTTATTAATATGATATTATTAATAACAAGAATTATCAATAACAATTATAACTAATAATTATTATTAATCTGGTAACACTTTTACAAAGTCAAAGCCATTTATCAACTTCAATCAGTTAAGAGTTCAGGTTCAATTGGGGGGGGGGAGGGGAGCTATGGTCTTCTTAGCCTCCATCCCCGATAGATCCACCACTGGGTGTAATTAGTTGCTTATCAAGGGTGGGGGAGAGTTAGTGAATCCTTAGTTAAGACCTGTGTATTAAAAAAAACTGTATCCTAAATGATGGATTATCGTAACTCCATAATTCTTGTATACTTATGTTAGTCACCCTTGGCAAGTTTTCACTTTTATAATCGTGATTCTCCTACACAATATGGGATTTAAAATATTTCAAGTTGTACATTTTTCAGCGGAAGAGAGAACAGAATCCGAATCCTAATTTCCTTGATAAAATTACTCATACTTTAAGAATACTGTTCCGTACTCCCTAAGAATGGATATGAGTTCCCTTGTGCAGGGAGAGTGTGTAGGAAATTTAACTTGGTATTAGTAAAAGGGGTGGCAACAAGTGCTTTCAAGAGGGTGAGGAGTGAAAATTGCCGAGTTTTACATCGTAATTCATGAATGAATCCTTTGGCAGCTTTTACGGCTTATCTCGCAAATCTTGCGAAGAATCATGAAAGTCGCAGATAAAAATATACAGTTGATGCAAGTAACTTTTTTTACTTTATCTGTTAACCATTCGACACAATATTACATTTTAAACGATGTTATTCCGAAATCACATTTTCCTTGTATTAAATACAACGTGGAGCCAAAATCAATGGGATGTACATACGAGGATGTTTCAAGATATGGCGTGAATGGACAAAATCTTGTTCTCAGTTTTTGACATCTTACGTGGACATGACAGAGAATGGTTAGTTTGAACGAGTTTATTTGAAAGATCATAAATTCGTAATCTTTCTGAATGTCGATGGCATGTATATCATTTCCAAGAAGTACTCTCGCCAACAGTGTCATTGCTGATCTCCCCCAGGAACAGGACGAGGGCCAGAGAGATGTTGAACTGAAGGGTTCCGTGCGCTCCGCCCTACGCATCCACCAAGGACACGCCCTCTTCATTCAGCAATTGGGTTAGGGACGTGGAGGTAGGGTGGGGGAGACGATGCATACTGGAACAACCTGAGAGCTTCGGGGTCAAAGAATACTTAGAAGAACTTTATTTTCCCACGCCACGTTTTACGAGCTGAGCAATCAAAGAAGAGTGGAGCTAAACGACCCAATATACTAGCTGCACCTGTGCGAATAATTGACGTATACAATTGAAGAATGAAAAATATTCTATTTTTTTATCTCAAATAATTATAAAAATGTGTGAATTATTTGTTACAATTTAGAAACAGCATTTTCTGAATAATCTATGGTTTGATAATACTACGTACTTGTGAAATAATTTTTTTTGTTCTATTAAATACAAATTTGTTGATATTCTGTTGATATTATAACACCTAGCTAATTATTTTTATCGTTAGGAGTATGTTGAAATGACAAATCCGCCTCTGTCTCAGGGTCCTTGATCAGAGTTGGTGCGATGATCCCTTGCTTGCTTCCGGAGAGTAAATTAGTTTATTGTTTTCCAAGTGGTCATATGCAGTTTGTAGCTTCTTGTTGACAATAAATTTATTGTTATTTCAGAGTTGAAAGGTATGAAATTGCCAACTAGCGAAAAATATATTATTCTACCTACATGTTTCATTACATACGCAAATGTTAATGTAGAAGATGACTATATGCAAATTAAAAATGTGAACATAATAACATAAGAGCCCAATAGTTTAATAACGTCTATAACAAAATGAAAAATAAATTAAAATCATGAAGTAGTCACCTAATCTCCTGACATAACAGACTCCACACACTATAAGAAGGAGAAATAGAAATAACTGTATTCACTTATTTATGTAGTAATTGTGTGTCAAGATTACTTCTCCAATTAACCGGAAATCTAAGAGGAAGAAACTCGTGGAGTGATGTATTGAACTGTCAGGAATTTAAGGTATCGGTTCTACATTTGTCTAGATAAACACTCTCCAAAGACTTCCTTTCCGTGCAAATACCTCTGCTTTAAAGAACCGAAGACGCATCGTTACTACCTCAAGTATCATAGGAATCTACGGTTCAATAATACTTCAAGGAAGATTTCTCGGTTACGTGTTAATGTTTCCGCGTGACATGTCGGGATATCAAGGGAAAGAATGTATAAAAATAACAGAAAAATGGGGAAAAGCGTATTGGTAAACCAAGGTCTCCAGAACTCCCCAATTCTTTGAGTCGCCTTTTTGTATCACTTTCGGTGAAAATATAATAATAATAATAATAATAATAATAATTTCGTATTGTGCCGTTCTTACCTACTGTGACCGAGGCTTACTTCACCGCAATTTTTTTAAAGCTATTTCAAACAATTTTAAGGAAGTTTTTGAAAGAGAATTATTTGGGCATTTTATTTTATAGTCTTTCTCACAAGCATGATCTCCTGTCAAGATTTTAAAGAAAACTATATCTACAATTCCGATTTTTATTTATACTCGAATTTAATTTGTGTGTGGAAATGATTCTTTTGCCATTCCCCCTAATTCAGATTTGCAAATAACAAAAATTAAAGAATATTACACAGTAAAATGGATACGCAAAGGAGTGCTATATTTAAATGCTAATTGAGTTCCCGCAACTTTTCCCCCTTCAGGATATTGTCCATAAGCAATCATTTTTTAATCCTTGATTTCCCTTACATATCTATTAATACTGTTTGTCACTTTCAACTGTGAATACATGTTAGATAAACAAAATACATAGAACATAGATGCAGGCTGGCCAACAAATCCCCATGCATGCTCGTTACTACTAATCAGGAAAGTAAATAAAGACACTTAGCACTATGTTCACCGAGATTCTACACAATACTCTTTTTTTTTGCAATGAAAAATTAATTAATACTTTGGCACCGAATTACTTTACAAACCTTCTTCAGTAATTCTTCAACCACGTGTGTTGTTTGTTTGTTTACAGGATCTGAAGATTATTAATTTATTTTTTCACTTTCGAAAATCCAAATATCTCTTAAATTTAGTACACGATGATGTTTCAAAAATATAAATACAATGAAAATACGATACACTTAAAATGAACACTGGACCTTGTTATTTAAAACTAGAAATTATTTTACAGTAGCGCGAGTTATTCGCGTACCAACTAATTCTATTTTATACAGACTCATAATTAGATAAATTAACGATAATCAATGTGAAATTACTTTCCAGTATGTATAGATATCAAGAATAAACTAGTGAGTTCCAAGTGCTAGCTTAGTTCTGGCTCCCACGATTTTAACTGAGAAGTCTCACTTTATTTACGGGGAATCTAGTGACCCTCTGATGAAGTCGTCAGAAGAAGACCAACTTTAGTGCTTCGATTACATGTGAACTGTACATTACAGAGAACAACCTTTTCCTTGACTATCTTTACGACCCTTTTACTTCCAGGAGCTCTGTGATAGTGAGGTCAGTGATTTGAACACGACCTTCGTGGCAGCCATTACGGAGCATCGAGTCAATGCCTTCTCGATACGGCGCTTGTCTTTGTTTAGAGAAAAGTTCCATCCGGTATGCAGGACAGCGTTCGACTCGTTCCGGGAACGAATCACACCTACGCGGAACTGAACCACACGTAACCCGTGATAAGCTCACACGTCGGAACATTAGACCGTGGATTGGCGAACGAAACAGCTTCAGAGTTAGTCGAATCACTCAGATGTTTAATTGTTTTCTTTATTTTTACTCTAATTATTTTAATACACACACAAAAAAATAGAATATAATGAAGAAAAAACATGATTAAATTCGTATCTATCAGTTAATAATATAGTACAACAATATTCAGGAACACACTTGACTTGTTCGAAATACATGACGATCGAGCACAACGATATATCGATTCAAGCATCTCGCCTCGGGAAAAGTGTAATATCTTTCTCAGATGTCCGGGTGACCTGTAGACAAAAGTAACACAAAAAATACTACAGAAAATGTACTACAAATCAAAGTTGGTCATATTTTGAAACTGTTTTCTCCATAAGACGAATGTATTAAACCATCATTTATAATTGCTTTTATTACATTTATATGGCCGGTGAGGCATGTTCTTCAAGTTGAAATCACAATAAGTACTCTTTTAACTCACAACTTCCGAGTACCTACTCGTGGAGTTTGCAACGTCAACAGTCAGGTGAAAATTGCGACGGACCGGGTCTGGAACCCGGGACCTCTTACTCAGACTGCAGGCTACATGTTACTATGTTTATTCATGCCGAATTCAGATATTTGTACCAACGCTAGTACTGCCTCAAGATACTTCCCCGAAGTCTACCGGTCTCGTCACTGCTAATGCGTACTCCGCTCTACCTCTCCGGAGTTAAGCTCCTCGTCACCTGCTGGACCCCAAAAATGGAAAACGTTACTTTTTTTAATTAATGTTTTATTACTCCTTTAGTTTTTGTTGCAATCTACATACAATTACAAAGCAGATTTGTTTAAATAATACATAATTACGACAAAATTAAGGGTTTAGATCAGGCTCATTCTGTCATTTACGGCTAATCCTATAATTTTTAATTTAATCGTAATTTTTAATTTGTATTTGGACATGTTTTATTCGCACATTGATGTAGAATACAAATGTTACGTTATAATGGTAATAAAACGTTAAAATAAAGAGTAACATTCTCCAATGTTTGGGTCCAGCACGTGACTAAGAAGTGACCCCGGATAGACCAAGCGATGTGCTCATTAGGGGTGAAGGTGTCCTAAGCTGTCAGACGCTGCTTTCGTTGGCAAATATTATAACGAGAAAGGCCTACTTACATGTTAGGTAGGTGCCGATAAGACACGTAATAGGTTTAACACTAATTGTTCATTAACACGAAATTTTAACCACTTCCTACCCCAACTGGTCTCAATAACTTGACCCCGCTCTTTCCAATGTGATGTAAGAAATTGTAAGGATTTTGTCGGGAAAGTTCATAAGTTATTTTAACACTTTTTTTTTTTTTGCTTTGGTCTGTAATAATTTTTAGCCGCACGTTCCATAAATTGTCTCACCTATTTACAATTTTCGGACGAAGTGATTTGAATTCGCCCAAGAGCGATCAGATAACCCTGTCTAGTGGTAGCGTCTTAGCGTGGGTCTTGAGTGTGGGTGCTAACCCTGCTCAGCTTAAGTAGCTGAGGTTTTCAGCTCAGATTTCCCTCTCCTACTTCGGATGTCGGATCGCTCCCATAAGTTTCCCGGCAACCCAACATCTCTCCTTCCCAATCTCTTACATAAGTCCAATGATTAGGTGGAAGAGCTGGCCTCATGGCTTGAACATCGCCAAAAGGCATTAAATAAATATATAAAAATAAGTAACGGGACGAATAAAATTATACACAGTTGAGAGGTAACGAGGGGTGTTTCAAAAACGTCGGTTGCAAACTTTTGAAACCTTCGAAACCTTCGCCTGTATCCCCAAGTCATTTCGTAATTACCATAAACGTAACCACGAGCGCAAAATCACGGTGATTCAGATTTGACCGTAATTAATATTTGTTCATGAAGCGTGCTTGTGATATAAAAAAGAAAACTTTTGTCGTCAAAAAAATGTTTTTATAACGCAACGAAAAAAGTTCTTTAAACTGTATTAAAAAATGAATTCATGTATTTTTTTATTAGTATGGTGAGTCATTCAAAAATGAATAGTGTGATTCATTAAGAAAATAAACAAGATAAAATGTAAAAAAAGAAAATAAATCAACGAGTTCGAATCATATTTTTCGAGAGAAATTCTTCGGAGAAGCCGAGTTGTTGAGATGCAGTTCGATGCACTTCTCCCGCACATCCTATTGGTCCTTCCTATTAGTCGTGAAATTGAACGTCTTAAATCGAAACTGGTTCCAAGTATTCTTAAACGAAAATTTATTTCTCTATCTTTTCGTGCATGTGCCCTCTCCTAAACCGAAACTAAACAAAATTGTTTTTAGAAAAAACTTCATTTTGTAGATCCAAGAATATGTAATCAAGTTCCAAATTTTATTAAACAAAATAATAAGTCAATTAAAACATTTTTATTGAAAGTGAAAAAAATGTTAATTGCAAAAGAATCACTAGAGAATTTACTAAGAATATTAACATAGTTATATACTAAGTTAAGTAAACCATGTAGTCCACCTAATGAGTTTCTGTTAATTTTAATTTGACATTAGGAATTACATTAAAGGTTGTCAAGACCTTTATTTTTTGTAAATTTTAGTTTGTTGTAAATTTACTACTTACAAGAAGCAGTGATACCATTTGTCAAACAGCGAAAGACAACTTTTTTTTTGTTTGATATATCGGTAACATTTCTGCACTAACCATCGTTACTAGATACGATGGCTAGCAATTCCGGTAACCCAAGAGTCGTAACGACGTCACACGACTTTCTAGAAAATGTTGAATTACCATTTTTATTCCAATTTTTTTGGATATTATCCATCGTTTTGCTTTGTTATATCATATTCTATGACTTGTAACACTCATTCCTATAAGAATGTTGTTTTACAAACCTTCGCCTGCGAAGTCCGACTACGGTGTCGATCCAGCGTCCTTTCGATCATAGGGCGAGCACTCTACCACTGCGCCACTCCAACGTGGTGATAAAAGGTAATTTCTTATCATCTTGTATTGCTCTGTCTTACTATTGGTGCCATGATTAGTAAACATGTAAAATAATAATCACCGTAAACAAGTAAAAGATGGGATGTTCTCGGCAAAATTAATTCTTGGCTCACCTTAATTAAAAAATGCACCCAAAAAGTTCCAACTTCCACTACCAGATGGCAGTGAAAGACGGAACGTGGAAATTGCGAATGTGGTTCCGCCCATCCAAAGAGAGCCAAACCATCGCCGCTTGACTAGAGGAGACCCCTCGGGTCCCGTACCCAATCCTAGCCCCCACTGGGCAACGGATCGGTCCGAGAGGTAAGGGGGGAGATGTTTCGCAAGGGTCATCGGTCGCTACTCGTCAGGGAAACCCAGGCTGACAGAGAAATCTTTCTAACACGAGCAGAGAACCCGCAAGGGGTCTCGACAGACCCGCCGTTGAGAGGGAAACCTTTCTAATAGCGGGGGGGGGGTGCACTGTGATCCACCGCCTTGGGTGCCTTGCTACCGGGACAAGTGCCCTGCCCAGACCCTAGATACCGCTGGGCAAATGGAACGGATGTCTCGGACAGGCGGTGAAAGGCAAACATAGTGCGCCCCAGGCCGTTACCCATCGAACGCTCGAGGATCCACCTTCGATCCCGTAACATGAGGAGAGGGCTTGCCCTCGGCACAGCTAGGTGTGTGAAGGGTTGTCCCTTAATTGAGCCTACGTGGATCGAGCAAGCAGCCGTTCGGTCCCTGCAAGCAGCCCCTGGACGAATCGGCGAGCCCCAGCGAACCGGTACCCAACCGCGGGCTCATCACCCGGGCAACGGATCGGACGCTGGAGGATTTCACAAAGTGGTAGAGATCCGGACGTCATCTCGGGTGTCACTCAGCACCTTAAACTGAGTAGGCAGGGTAGGGGCGAAAGCCCTCAAAAGGGTGCCTCCGCACTCTTTTGATGCCCCTTAATTGGGTTGGTCTCTGCCGGGTAGCGGTTTCCCCACTCATGGTCACGGGTAGGAAACTTCGGCTTCCGATCGGATTGCTGCTCGGCTACTGTTAGCGCATATAGCAGTAGGGAGGCGACAGCTAGACGTCTCCCCGTCTGCCAGTGCGCCTACTGGTAGGTCTGATCCTTCGGGAAAGGACCGCTGGATCGGCAGTCTCCGACTCCCCTCCGGTAACCCATTCTGTGCGGGTAAGGGGCACGGAACGCAAATAGCACCGATAGGTAGCTAAGGTATCCGGGTCCGTAGGATAAATTATGAGGGTGCTCCCCGGCTCACGTATTGGTCCCGGGATGTCACAGTGATAATTGTTCCATCACCTGATTCATAACGAGTAAGAATTCTATTCTTTCATCATTATTTGTATTATTTATTATCACATGCGGCAATACACGTACATATTTTCTTCCGACTAGAAATTAATGTACATCACATCGTTAAAAATTTCGCTCGGCAAATATGGCGACCTTCCAATCGTTTCTGTATTCTCACTTGACTTTCTCTTGTGTGTCTCCTGGAACAATACTATTCCCATGCACGAAGGGAGTTGTGTCAAGCGCAGTTATGGTTTATTGCCTCATAAAAACTGTATGAAATTGTAATTCATTGTAGTAACCTTTCCTATTCAAAGGAATGAAAACAATGTACATATACCTTTCTGAAAACTCAGTTATCCTCAGAGTTCAAGAGAATTTTTTTCCTTCATTTGAATCTGCACATCAGTGAAATCATGCTTTACCCAATTACGTATTTGCTTCTTGTTGTAGCCTCCCTCATAGGAATGTTAAATAACGAGTAGATCCCCCACCCCACAACGGAGCTGTTACCCTGTTTTTTATTATTTAAAAATAATATTTGCGAGAGTCATTTTACACGATAACATTATCGATAATGACATAATTATAGATGTCTAAAACATTACTTTGAACTGTTGAGTATTTTTCACACTTTAATACTCCATTTTTTATAAAACTCTCACAATCGTTGTGTGAATTGTGTTTGTTTTTATACAGTACAATTCCAATTATTCGAATCAGTTGAAACCTGGCCCAATCCGGATAATAAAATGTAAGTAATAGGATTTCGTTTAAAAAAGGTTATTTTTATGGCAAAATATCTTAAATCATGTTTCGACGTTTTATTGCTTTTTGACAATAAATTTATTTATTATTTGTCTTCTATCCATGGAGTTAAAAAGTGTCTATGTTCGGTTCAATGCCACCCAAAGTGTTTCGTGTGTGGGCTCCAGAGTAATGACTCGACCGAACGTATGTTGTGTACGTATAAGTCATTGGAGGAAAAATGAAACTTGCATTGGTCGCTTACATGGAGTTATGAGTGGTGAATTAAAATGCTTGTAATGACAGCAGTCATATTTGGTACTCTGATGAGTCACAGACAGATTGCATACAACGAAATGGGCTATATAGAGAACGTTATTAGCGTTTGATAGTGAACGGTGAAACCGGCTGTTTTCGTTGAAGCCCGTAGGAAAGTATTTGTAAATGGGAAATGTAGCGTGCTAATGAAGCTTATGTACATGGAGCGATAGGCGTTAGGAGTTGAGTGGTAAGGGCTATTGTTAGTAAGTGGGTTTATCTGCAAATTGGCCCACGTGGAGGGGGTAGTAGAAGTAGTTAGAGTAATTAGTAATAGAGTTATTGATACTAGGATGAGCTGGATAGAGAAAGGAAGGTATGCTTTTCAGTAGTCACAGCTATATGAACTGGAACACTAATGCGAAAAGCTTCAAAAAAATTCTGGCCACAGCGGGAATCGAACCCGGGAAGACTTGATACCATCTGCGCCACGGAGGGACTACCTTATGATAGAAATAGTGGAATTTTGTTCTTGTTCAGTGGAAGAAATAGGAAAGCTTCACGATTTAATCAACTAGCGTGATTTCGCAAAATGAAACATATTTTTGTATCTTCTTGTTTCTTTAACTCACCTTTTTCCCACTTCATGTGGGGTCGGCGAATGGGGAGCGATATATGATGATTCGGTTTTTGGTTTTGGCTGGGGAATACTCGGGTACCGGATGCCCTTCCCACCGCACCTCCCCTGAAGCGGTGATCATGAATGAAATGGAGGTGAATGATTATGAGTGAATGTTGTGGTGGAATGATAGGCAGGGGAAACGGGAGACATCCCGAGAAAACCTGCCGCGTCCACCACCTCGGATTCTACTTGGATCGGACCGGTTCGAACCGGTTCGAACCGGCGTCCCCGGAGGTAGAAGGCGAGTGCGTTAGGCACGACGCTACGGGTCGCCCTAAACAGATATTTTCCTATGGTGAATGTTTATTCTTCTTATTTTTGCACGAATTTGCAGTCAACATTCTCTGCTTTCCTGGGTTTTCTAGCGAAATTTAGTGGGATCTCTTATGAGCAGTATAGAATCGCCAACCCTCCTTATCGGTAGCGGCGACCTGAGTGTCGCAATAATTTGAAGTACAAAGTAGTGGTTGTGAATTCTACTAAAATTATCGTCCGTTCCGTGATTTAATGAAATAAATAATTCAAAACTTACTACCTTTTATGGACTTTGAATAATAGTTATATTTTCTGTGAAGAGCTCGCTACGTTACGACTTGGATAACAAATTATTATTATTATTTCATCACCTGACGACGATTTAAATCCAAGTCGAAACTTAGTGAGCTCTTCACAGAAAGTATAAATATTATTCAAAGTCCAAAAAAGGTCGTATGTTTTTAATTATATATATTCCATTTGTGGTTGTGAAGATTGCATTTTGTAGCTCAGGTAGATTGGATCATTTATTCTTTATTTCCGCTCTGTTGGAACCCGTACAGAAAACTCAAACGTATTGTACAGTATTTACACTTGATAGGGACTACATGCGCTCTCTCGCCACTCCACTCCTGGTTTTTATTCCGGAGTTTTCCTCTTACTCTAAACCAATGCAACACCACCTAGATATATAGGTATTCCTTCTATACTCCTATATATACGACACCTATACTTGTGTACCTTTTCTTAGATAGCGTTGACTAATGTCGATTAGGTACCTCACGTTCCCCGGCACCCCAACATCTCTCCTTCCCAATTCCTTCACCCAAATCATGCAATTAGATGGAAGAGCAGGTCTCATGGCCTCATGGCTCAGGTGGTAGCGTACTTACTCTTCACACAGTCATCCCGGGTTCAATTCCCGGTGGGTCCAGAAAAAAAATGTGTAGCTTTTCACATGAATGTCATTTAGCTGTAACTACTGAAAAGCAAACCTTCCTTCCTCTATCCAGCTCCTCCTAGTATCAAGAATTCTAACTATTACTAACTACTGCTACTAACCCCTCCACTTCGGCCAAGTTGTTGGTAAAACCAGCTAAGCGACCCACCTATACTAATACCATTCTACCCTCCTACCTCATATCGCTCCATGTAGATAAGCTTCAATAACACCCTACATTTCCCATTTCCAAATACCACAAACCGGTGGACCGCGGACCAAATGCTGCCCGCGACGGTCCGCGAAACATTTTTTACGGCCCGCGAGTTCTAGTTCATTTTACATCAAATTTTTCATTTAACGTTGGAGGGCACGACTTTGTGTTATATATCTATGGTGTCAGAATTATAATACTAAATTATTATAATTATAATAAATTACTGTGTAAAAATTACTAAGTATACTAAAATATTATTAGAAATATAATACTAAATTATTATTGTTATAATCTTAAATTTTAAAAATACTGTTCAAAAATAAAGAAATATACTATTTAATTTTTCCAGATAGAAATAGTATAAATTTGTGCGATCGGCCCGATCAATCGAAAGTGCACAGAAAATGGCCCGCGGGGTAAAATAATTTTAACAGCGCTGTCATAAATAATAATAATATATTAAATAAATAAATTGCAAATTAAAAGTCTATGTCAAAACTAGTCAAAACGACGTCTCGCTTTGTACCGATGTTTCCCGTACATACCCTTTCTCCGCTATTGTCATATCCGGTTTATAGAGTCCTTCGGTAAATCCTACGCCTCCGGTTCGGTCCTATCTGTGATCTCAGCGTATAAACTGGATACAATAACTGCATTGCTTTCAAGTCCAGAGAAGCGTGACGTCCAATTTCCGTGAGGTTTGCAACTGCGTGCGTATAAGCGACGACCTACTTATTATACAACTTTATCGTCCGAGTAAACGAAGATGAATAGTAGTATGATCTAGTCGGTCGTGGTACACGTTGAATATGACTTCACGCTGTTTTTGCAATAATCGCATTAAATAATTTTATTTTGTACGAATGTTACTCTAATTTTAATTTAAGTGAAATTAATGCAAGGGACCAATGCTAGCAAGAGACGTATACGATCATATGTGTATTCAAAAATGAATATGACCATTTTTGTTCGGGATGTTATGTGAATGAATTCGGTATACCTCAAATTTTTCAGTAGTTTTCGAGATATATTCGAAGAACTCTTGAAAAAGATTTTCACACTGTTCCACCCCTCCCGTCTCTCTATTGTGTAATTTTTATCACTTACTAAGAGGAGGGTATATAACAATTTGGCGCGGAGTAGAACTTTTTTTTATGGTTTGGGTTTGGTCAATTTTTGAGCTAGTTTCACTGCATGCCCTACGTTTTACTGTAGAGCCGCACTGTCCAACTGGCGATCAACGGGGCCATACGGCTGGCGAAACTTTTTTGTACATAAATCTATGCTGTCAGAATTAACATTTGACATGTCGCGTCCTTTGAAAGAATTACCTCGTCGTTCATTACATGAAAATATTATAATACTAAATATTAAAAATACTTTATTTAAAAAAAAGAAATTTACTATTTAATTTTTCCAGATAGTAATAACATAAATTTGTTGATGAGAATCATACTATCGTGTTACAAATAAATAAAGATTTTATTTGTTTCGCCGAACCCCATGCCGATCGATCAAAAGTGTGAAAAAACTGGTCGGCGGGTTAAAAAAGAAAATCAGGTCTCTAAATCATTGCGATGGTCAGTCGTGGGACAGCCGCCTCCATCGGGCAAAGAAGGAAGTAGGGTACTGAGACAACAAAATAGACGAGAGAATCGAATATCACTGGAGCAGCGCATGGAAGAAGAAACATTGAGAGATACAAGTATATTGACAATGATTCAACAAGGCGAAACAAATATTAAGGAAAGAGATAGTGACCTAATATACAGTTAAGCACACTTTAAAACCCAGGAAATTGTCCTCTGGCCGAAGTACTTTGTAATAATAAAAGAATAAATGGGCCAACTTAACTATATGGTCCAACGCCGTAGAAAAATATCCAGATGAGATATCGAAAAACGGCTCATTTTGCCGTGATTCTGGAAGGGACTTTGTTCTCGGAAATTACAAATTGAATCATTTTATGCGAAAAATAATTCCCTTTTTCGATGGCAAATTTAACATTATGGTCCTACCCTAAACTCATTCTTCGAATATCCTTCCGCGAGTGCTGCACCCTCCACCATCGCCTCCATCTTTACACTTACAACAGATTATCTTAAAACGGAATCGCCGGTTCTAACAAACCTAACATCGCCGACTGTGACCGAACAATTGTTTATAATTGTTCATATTATAATCATCGTACCCTAACATACTAACATAAACGGTGGCGGAGAGAAGAAAATAGTGCGGAACAATATTTCTTTATAACTATCGTAAATATGAAAAGCGGAGAATACGGCTTATATTTTCGGAACCGCAATAATATTTGTAGGATTATGACATAAATTATTTTATCGAACCCTTGTGGGACCATATTCTTAAGTTTGTCCGAATAAATATGTCAGATCCCAATAGAGCTGATGTGGGTCCTGTGCGCCCCAAATACGCCTTCCCAGGAGACCGTGCTCCTCAGCAGGAGAGCGTGGTCTTCCCGATGTCTACGTCACGGCTGCGTGTACGCGTAGAAAGCGAAGAGGGGGGATGGTAGGCAGAGCAGGAGGAGGAAGATGGAGAGAACGAGTGAAATTGAAAGCGGAGGGAGGGAAGAGAAGATGTGGGAAGCTTTTGTGCGAAAGTTAACGGAGACATTGTGTTCTTAGAGAGTGTGTCAATTGTAGGGAAAATAATCTATACTTGGAGCCATTTTGACTGGCGGACCTCGCGGGCGAAGGCCCAGGTCTTGTGGGCTCTGAAAAGTCTACGAAATCTATTGATATCAATTTTTTTTTACATTAACATTAACAAATTTTTCTTTAACACGAAATAGGTCCAGTATGTAAAAGCTCTAAATCAATCAAATACTTCAACATTTTATTATAATTATAATTTTATTTCTCCATTTTCTTTGTAAATGGGAAATGTAGCTTGTTATTGAAGTCTATTCGACATGGAGCGATAGGAGATAGGAGTTGGGTGGTAGAAGCTATTGTTAGTAGGTGGGCCGCTTAGCTGGGTTTACCATCAACTTGGAGGGGTTAGTAATACTTAGAGTTATTGATACTAGCAGGAGATGGATAGAGGAAAGAAGGTTCCCTTTTCAATAGTCACAGATATATGACATTAATGAGAAAAGCTACAAATTTGTCTCGCCCCACCGGGAATTGAACCCGAGATGACTAGGTGATGAGCAAGATCGCTACCACCTGAGCCACCAAACTACATAACTATACGCTAGAGATAACAATCTTAATTATGATTAATGGGTACCATATATCAAAAATAAGATGAAACCCTACTTTCTAGGATGCGAACAGTTGTGATTGAAGGGTTCTAAAATGTTCATGTAAATAAATATATGTATGTTGCAAAAACTTATTAGATGAATGAAAACTCATTATTACCTCTTTGAATCAAGTTAAATTAAAATTTCCATGAAAATTATGGGCAGCATTGACAAAACAACGTACACAACACATGTTCTGCAGAATTATAGAGGAAAATATTGTGTGTCATTCTATATTATTTATTTCATCAGAAAGTTTTTGTAACGGAAACGGAGATCCATGCGCAATTATAATAATTATTATTTATTATTATAACGGAGTTATCTCAACGTCAATCTTCGACTCGATCTCGACGTCGAAACAACGTTGTTTATTATCGTCGTCTCGACTTTAAATTCCGGGAAATACGACGTCGGGACGGCGTCGTTTATTGGACGTCCTTCCACTCGATATCGAAATACGTCGAAAGTCGGCTCAACGTCCGCGTTTTTTGTTTGTTTGCTTGTTTGTTTGTTTGTTTGTTTGCGTGGGTTCAGTGCTACGTCATGAGATAATGAGCCGTATAAAGATAATTTAATATACACAAATAATATAATAAAATGAAGCGAATTGCTCTTGAATGATAAAGTAGAATAAAATATTTAGTGAAAACAAATTAAATTGTGAAAATATCCTACGAATGTTTTTGAAATTTGGACGAAGAAAATTGTAATAAACTTTTAATGTAAAATGAAGAGATATAAATATTGAATAAAAATAATTTTAAATTTATGGAATAACCTGAAAACATAAAATGTGAATTAATTAAAAGACAGAGTGAGCAAACAAATTTGTTATGTAGAAATTAATGAAATCCTGAGAAATGTCATTTGCACAAAACGTCTTCCAAAATTTCGGTAATCGAATCCGTACAGGACTTCCGTCGCTTCGTGTATTAAGAGAACAACAGGTTTCGTTTACTAGCAACTCTATTCTTCGCTTGTGTTCAATCCGTAAATGGAATTCTGAGTGTTACAATTTGAACAGCGGCTTAATAAGGTGCAGAATGAACTGTTGAGATTAGCTGGGGTATTAGTGTATTTCTGTTTAATATATTCCGTTTTTTTAATTGAAAATTTGATTTATTGTTTTGTTACAGAGGTAAATTGATAACATAGAAAAATTGAAAGCATAATTTTAAGCTGGTTGAAGAATCAAGTACTGTTTGTTAGTTTCTACTGTTCCTGGCCAGATCCTTTTTTTTCGGGGGTGCGGACCTACTGCTAAACTGTGTTCTTGTTCTTCCGAGTATGCTTTTATTTCCAAATTTCGGGTCGTCGTCAATTGTTGGGAACGGGTGGTGAAGCTAAAAACATTCATTATACATTTCTCTGAAATATCTTGTACCATCTTCCCGGATATTAAACATTTTTTTATTAAACGTAATCTGTGGTTCGCGTCTTGATACCTTTCATCCCGACTTTCAATGCGCCAAGCATACTTTCTTATCATTGCGGATGTAGCCGGTGCGTAGTTGAATGGACTTCCTTCCGATAAAGCGCATGAACGACCTGACGATTGCAGTACACAGCCGTAACAACATTTCGGATGAAATATAAACCTTTAATTGCTCCAAAGTTGTCATAACATTTTCACTCTCTGGGAAGTATTCTTTAGTAATAACAGAATGATAAATACCGAATCAAACGACCCGATTTGTTATGAGCAGACATATTTACACTGATTTGGTATTAATTATATATGCAGACTGACAATATGACTAATTCTTTGATAAAGTTGCGAACATCCCGCAACAACCAATTTTAGTAATAACATTTTACATTTGTGTGTGTGCTCTTATCAAGAAAACATTTTGTATAATAATAATAATAATAATAATAAATTTATTGTCAAAAAAAACTGTACAAACTGCGTATGACCACGTGGAAGACCATAAACTAATTTATTCTCCGGAAGCAAGAAAGGGACCATCCCACTTGATTAATTCCGATCAAGCCAGAGGCCGATTCAAAAATTTCAGCAAAAGTTCTTAGATAAGATGAAAAGTTAGCTTCGAGTTATAATACTAATAGAATGTCAATATGTTTGTAATTTAACGCAAAAAATTTACATGTACAAATTATTATCGAACTATCGATTATTCTGAGTATAGTGTTTAAATATCATAAGAATTGAAATAACACTAAATTCAAGATTTATTGTTACAATAAACACGCCCCTACACACAACCTGGAGAACCTGTATAAGAAATCCGCCTCTACCCGAAGGAAAAACGAAAAAAAACCCGGGCCAGGATGATTAAAAATATAGTGTTTATATTTTTAAAATATTCTGGCGTAGAAACAGTCCAGATAAGTATCCCACATGTCTCAATTTGTATTCTCGGAAGAAGAGCCCTAGAGTTAAGTTACTGAAAGAACTGTAACGAAACACGCTGAAATAGCTTCCTCGCACGTATTATCTGACAACTAAGAATTCGATTAGGGACTCGAAATTAGTAACTCTTTACAATGTTTGATGTACATTGTTGCAATTAAATCAGATAAAATATTGTGTCGCTATTTCTAATACTTAAGTTATTAAGTGCGTCAGAGCGACTAGACTTAAGTACCCCCAAAAATGTTTCAAATGATAGTTTGAACCATTCTCTATCCACTGGCGATGGATTTCATACCCTTACGTCGCAAAATTTTGAATTATTTGACTTTAAATTATTATGGAGAAACTTCCGCGGGCTCATGTTTTTTTAATATATTCTGGCAAAATGGCCGTCTTAACATAGCGAAAAAACCTATTAAAACATAGCAAATGTAAATACGAAGGCAATGATGTTACGATTTTCATACCTTACGGGGCATTTTCAAGAATAATTCACCAAGGACTGTGAACAATACTGTTCTAAAGGAAATGGAAGCTGAAGACAATGCGACCCTTGTCAAAGAAGGAGTCAAAAGACAGTCTCAATTAATTATCAAGTTTTAAAATCACAAATAATTGTTCTCATCCAATATTTAAAAAAAAAACAGTAGAATGAATTATTAATTAATAAGAACTATAAACGTGAATATTTCCAAGTTTCGTGAATAGTTGGCAACTTGACTTCATTCAACGCGCACATATACCTTAATTATTCATAAATTAACGATGGGATAAGTAATTTAAATGAAAACTTGAGTACCTAGTGCCCGGCACGTGCATATACAAACGATTCGTGTTGTTAACAGTCGTTAGAGAGGGTGAGGGCAACCGGAAGGAGACACTGAGTGTCGCGCATTGCGCCGTGTCGCCCGCGTCCATGCCTGTTCTCGTAATCTGCGGAGTGGAGGGAACGGCGACGGTGGCGAGGGAGGCGGTGGCGCGTGCTCGCTGTCTCCGGAGTGGGGGGACGGTAGGGGAGGGGTCGCAGCTGAGGAGCTCGAGCGGCCTCTGCTGCAGTGGTGCGTCGGCTTCAGTCCACCGCGCGTGTGTGAACACGTCGGCGCGCAACCGCGATGGGGTTGCAGCGAAAACGTCTTTTTACAACAGTGGCTTTGTTGCGTTTCCGAGTGAATGGATAGTGGAATAGTCTTTAAGACGCGATGTGGAGTGTAAATTAGAGCACGTGAAGTACGTAGTGTATGACAGTTGATATCATAGCAGTAGTGTCATGACGGAGCTGGTGGAGCGGCGCCTGCAGTCGGCGCCAGGGGCGTTGCTCCTTCGGCGTTCGCGTTCCGTGCGCGCGTCGTTGCGCCTGCGTTGGAAGACGGTGTCGTCCTCCAGTAGCGGCACCGCCGTGTCTTCGGGCGCCGCCTCCGCCCTCCCGCGCCCTCCCACCAGCAAAGAACTGGCCCGCACCACGGTGCAGACCCTGCGCGTCAAGGCGTTGCGCAGCCCTCCGGTGCTCGCGGAACCGTCCGCGCACCCTCCGCTGCCGCCGCCCCCCTGCGGTCCCGGCCCCGCCCCCGCGCCCTTGCGCCCCCGCAACGGACCCCTGACGCCCCTTCGAGGCGCGAGTCGCCCCGTGTCCTTGCGGTTCGATAAGGCGGCGGACGGCGACAGACACAACACGTTCCCTCGCATGGGCTCTCAAGCGCCGTTGCCCGAGGAGGAGCTGGACGAGACGGAGGAGGAAAACAATGCCTTCAATAATCTCCCTCCTCACTCTTCGCAGTGGTCGGTGGGACAGAGCGACTATCCCCATAAGCTGATGAGCTTCAAGACCACGATGGTTAAACGCAGGAACTCCATGTGGTCCTCCTCCTCCAGGCCGAGTACGTAACACGACTGAGAGATTCACATTCGCTTTCTCTAACCGTTCTGCCCACTATTCTCGTACTCTAAGCAGAAAAAGAATTACAGTCTTATTAACATTTATTTTCTTTTGTCCTTTCCTTTCTGCATTTTTTTTTGTTTCTTTATTTATTATTGTTTATCCCATTGTGTTTTATTCAGTTCTTTTTATTATTTTTTTCACAGAATTGCATGAAGAAGGTATGGAGTTTCTTGTTGACGGGTTCAATTTATCGAAAACTACCAAGAAGAAAATAGATACAAAAGTCAATAAAATAAATATTCATGTCCATGGTAAGGATCTCATAAAATTTCATGTATTATGTTGATCATCTATATGACAGTGCCACATAGTATTGTTTATTATTATTATTTTATGATGTGTCTCTTTCAGTGACAAATGTCTTGAAACGTTTTCTGTCTTATAATATGAATTTTTATCTTTTGGTGTTGTAGCTCTATTTGCTGCTGTTGAGAACGGACACATCGACAGGGTGAGGACGATTCTGGAATCGACTGATGTGGATGTCAATAGGTATGTATGTCAGGATGAACGTTTTCCACTAATTTAATTCACTAGTATGAGTAATACTAAGAATAAAAATAATGTAGTTAATAATATAACATGTAATTCTGAAGGAAGTAACTTATAAACTCACTAGATTATTTAGTGGTTGAAGTCATTTTCTGAATATTATTTAAAATTGCTTAGAGGGTACTATCCTATATATCCTATACTTCCTATGTATCCTAGACTTTCCAGCATCTTGAAGCATGGATCTAAACTATACAAAGTGGATAAAAAAACAATTTTCATTTTTCACTCTTCAAAACTGTAGTTTATGAAACAAATTTAAAAATGAATAATTTTTTAATAAAGAAATATAATTCAATAATATTTTTTCACAAATGATTGTATAAATCCACTCCAAAAGACAAAAAGTAGTGTTAAAGTTTCAGTACTCAAAAATAAAAAATATAAAAATTATGAGGAGATTAAGTAAATGTAGAATTAGTATGAGGGAATTGTTACCACTTAGATCTACTGACTCCCTCCTCTCCCAGTGATTATACGAATTTATGTGACAATGTTTCTAGTAAACATGGGGAATTCCCTGTCTCGATGTGGAGGGATAGAACTTCAGATTATGATGAACAATTTCATACAAAATATAAAATTACTTTGCTATGCTAAATTCAAAAATGAGGTAATGAAGTCAAAACTAGAGCACTTTGTACCACAAAAAAATGAAGCGCTGTCTTACAAAAAAATTAAATTCTTTTTATTAGATTGATGCACAATGGTTTTTATGTCAGGTTAAAGTTTTTAACAAATAGCAATTTTTTGTATGATCTTCTTTCTCAAAATTGCAAACTTGTGTTCATTCTTAAATTATATTACATTATCATAATTAATTAAAAGGTCCTTTTAATTTTTACAGTGTAAATACTGATGGCCTATCACCTTTAGATGTGGCTGTGCTGAATAACAACAGGCAATTAGCCAAGATGTTGGTTGCATTTGGTGCTCAAGAAGGAAATCAGTGTATGTTTCTTTATGTAACTTTGCAAAAAACAATGAATAATTTATGCAAATTATTACATCATATTGTTTTATCTATTTTATTGTTACAGTTAAAACTCCTGAGTCTCTCGGCTCACATTTGAAACAGCTTCTTGTGGAAGCTGAGAGAAAAGTGCAAGAACTTGGGGGAGGCTTACTCCCTTTCGATGACACACCTAGTAATAACAACAATAACAATAATACTCGCGCTTCATTCAGTATTATAAGCAGTCACAGTACGACAGCTAGTATGACTGGTTGCGGTGGTGGTGCTGATGCTGCTGTCGATAAACAACTTCTGCTTTGGGAACGTCGAGCGAAAGGACTGAAGAAAATGCTTCTAGGATTTGACCAAGCTAGTAAGTTAAAGTGTTTCTACACATTAGTCATGGCTTTATTTCTTGAGAACAGTGGTCAACATCAATTCCAATCAAACGGCCTAATGCAGTGGTGGATTTAACTCTTCAACATACTCCTAACAATAAAAATAGTTCAACACATGTTATAGTATTAACATAATACCAACAAATATTGTATTTAATAAAACACAAAAAAATAATTTCACAAGTACGTATTATAATCAGACTATAAATCATTCAGAAAGTATTGTTGACAAATCGTAACTATTAAAGAACACTAAATTTACAATTAATTATTTCAATAGATGAAATTTCAATAGATTTTCTGAATAAAAAATCCTCTCTTTGGAGATAAAATTAATATAAATACATCAAAAATGTATTAAGCTCATTTTATTCCAAAACCAATATTTTAAAATTGAAGGACTTTTTACCTTGTCAATACTATTTAATACTCTATGAGTCTCAAGCTGATAATGGACTACAACAGGAAGAGGAACAGAGATATGGTGATAACATTTATAGACTTAAAAGAAGCCTATGACTGTATCAACAGGGAGTCTCTGCTAAATATTTTACGACACCTTGGACTGCACCCCAAATTAATAAACATGATAAAACTGACCCTCGCAAACACCAAGTCAAAAGTGAAGTTCAGGGGTGAATTGTCGGAACCATTTGATATCAAAACAGGACTACTAAGCAGAGAAATAAAAACAAATTGCTTTGGTTTTGCCGATGATTTGGCATTACTAGCAAATGACATAGATGTAGCAAAAACACTGATATCAGAACTTCAAAACATTGCAAATAAAATTGGGCTCAAAATATCATTTGAAAAAACAAAAATTATGCCCCCAAAACCAACATCATTAAAAGAAATAAACATAGATAAGAATAAATTAAAAACAAAATCAATAATATCTATAAATGTTATCACCATATCTCTGTTCCTCTTCCTGTTGTAGTCCATTATCAGCTTGAGACTCATAGAGTATTAAATAGTATTGACAAGGTAAAAAGTCCTTCAATTTTAAAATATTGGTTTTGGAATAAAATGAGCTTAATACATTTTTGATGTATTTATATTAATTTTATCTCCAAAGAAAGGATTTTTTATTCAGAAAATCTATTGAAATTTCATCTATTGAAATAATTAATTGTAAATTTAGTGTTCTTTAATAGTTACGATTTGTCAACAATACTTTCTGAATGATTTATAGTCTGATAATAATAAGTACTTGTGAAATTATTTTTTTGTGTTTTATTAAATATATCTACTTCACACACAAAAAGTATTGAGAGGACCACAAAGCCCAAACAGAGCCTTCAAAGAAGACTAGATATGGACTGACTAAAGTAATCTTATGGGGTTAAAAAAAAAAAAAAGAAGATCTCTATGTGTGAGCACAAACATGTGAAAACAACCAACCAATTAATTGAAACATTAAAAGTTATTTCAACAGATTTGATCTTCATTTCCTCCATCAAAAATTAAAGCTATTTTAGGGGGTCCTTCAAAATTTTGAAAATATTCATTGAGATTATGCAACAGTTCTCTTTGAGGGTTGAATCTGTCTTAAATTCTTCTCATAGTTTTACTGAACTAAGCTGATCAGCAGCACTAGTTGGTAGTTGGCATGCTTGCCCTAACTGGCATCCCAATGAATTGATCTTATCTTATTTTTGTTGTTCCTTCAGGAAGAACTTTCTAATTTTGATGTTTTCATAGGGCCTCCAGATGTTCCCTTTTTGGTTGCTGTTGATGTGACTGGAACCAGCTCCGTCAATATCAGGTTTCAAGAACCAGAGCAACATGATTCAGCTATTTGCACCAAATTTAAAGGTATAATATCTTCAAGCTTATTTTCATTTTTAATAAATGAATAAATCAATTCTAAGTTTATAGATTTTAATTTTCCCATTTTTGTTGTGTTCTTAGTTCAGTGGAGTTGTTCAGAGAATTTCTGTCCTTTGGCTGGCGAGCGTGAAGTTCTTGACATGAAGCTTATGGAATGTCATGTGGGAGATCTCATACAGGGGCAAAGATATTATTTTCGAGTGGCCTGTGGTAACTTAAAAGGCTACGGAAAGTTCCGACAGTCAACCCCTTCTTCAGTGATTCCTTCAAGTATGTATACCATTGAGTTCCTCCAGTTTATTTTATATGTAAGTGTATATTCCTTCCTGCGGGTCACTTGAATTTTTACTATGAAGAATATTTCCAGATAATGTTATGTAGATATGTTTAAGAATTATTGAACTGTAAACACTTGTAGAAATTGGACTACATATACTTAATTTTTTATCATTATAGTTTTTGGTGAGTTCATCAGTTAATGTTGATAGAAGATTAATTCTTGCGTTTTTAATTAGATATTTTAAAAATTCAAATTCTTTTGGTCACAGAAAAATTCATGTGGACTAGTAAACATTGAAATCAAATAAATGACTATTTCATTGAACGAAATTATTTTGAGCATAGTGTTATTTTGTTCTTATCAAAACTTTCTGATGAGTAGGTTGGAGAGATGTAGAAGGTCGTGAGCCAAGATTTGCTGGACGGCTGCAACTGCTCGATGACTTATTTTCTGAAATACGAAGTTCGAGACCAGAACATGCAGCTGAAATAAAAGCAAATGCACAGCCAGGAGAAACTCCAGGAATTCAAAGGCGAAACCAGAGGAAGAAGACTACGATAAAACAACTTTTCACAGTTGCTTCAAAATTTCAGAAAAATTTAAGAAGGTGCGGAAAACAATTTTGAAATAATAAATCCAATGTCTTATACAGAAAATCCTTTGATTGGGATAATGGATGAAAAATTTTTACAATGGTTTTAACACATGCAAAATATCTTTAATTTACAGAGGAGTTTTCTTAGCTTGTTTACTTTACCATGAAGATAAAGTTTTAGTGACCAATGAAGATTTCTTACCAGTAATTGAAGTGGATGAAACATATCCTAATTGTATATATAATGATTTTCATTGGTTGATGAAGGTAATGTAACATTTTCTCTACATCGTTGAAAGTTAAAGAAACATAAGTACACATCCACCGCATTAGAGTCATTTCCATGTACATGAGTATTTCTCATTATTTTTATACATAGATACATAGATAAATTATTGTCAAAAGCAGTAACAAACTATACGTGACCACATAGAAGAATATAAATTAATTTACTAACAAGTTTAAGGTGATGTAATTTAAACAATTCTAACTTGTTCATAAATTTTATTTTATATTTATGCCATTATTCTGATCACTTTGTGTATGTTCAAATAAAACTCATTTTATTTATGAAAGAATTATTTTTCGTTCTAGTGTGAAGTATGATTGTTTTTTATTCATTGCACTCATAGAAGTGTCAAAAAATAGGAACATAAACGGATAAGAATGGTTGACACGTATGACACTGTGTTCAAATACCAAAATAGTATCTGTAATTTAAGGGATAATTAATGAGTTAAATTATAATGACCTTTATGTTATACTGTTACAAGACACCTTTAATTAATTTCACATTCTTGGATGAGTTGATGAATTATTCTTTTATAGTAATTGTATATTGACTTGTTCCCATGAGAGAGTATATTTGAAATAATCTTCACTGGGGTACGGGATGGGGTGGGGTTAGGTCTGGGAATACGCTTAATTTATTTTGTCATAATAATTGAAGCTACAGTAGGCATCTAATTAAAATCAGTGAATGTTTGTATCCCTAACAAAGGTTTTGCATTTTGGCACCAGCACAAATAGGTGTCACTAAGTAGCATTTTTTCTCTCATTAGACAGTACTAGTTTTCTTATTATTTTAAGGGGCCTCATATCATGGTTAGCCTTGGAGGACAAAAATGTTAGAATATGCCACTGTCTTTTGGGAATTGATGGTATGGTTCCTTGATTGCTTCTGGAGATTAAATTAGTTTATTGTCCTCTACGAGGTCATATGCAAGTTGTTGGTGTATTTATGACTAAATTATTTATTTATTATATTATTTATTGTCAAAATTAATGTGTTTTGCTTTTAGGTGGCATGTACGTGGGATGATGTGAAATCTCTACGTCAAGACATGGAAAAAAGTCTTAGCTCATCTACTGTGCATTTCAGGATAAAATTGCTGCAAGCAGCTACACAAATGCAGGTAATAAAGATTTTTGAAGATAAAATTTTGTTACATAGTTAATATATTGGGGGTTTGTAGTTTCATTATAATTTTTGAACATTTTAATTATCAGATATTATGAAGTTAATCTCTCTTCTGAGATTAGTAGTATACTCTCCTCTCTTAATCATAACTTGGAAAAAATTTAAGTGACATTCATTAAAGGAATTACACTTTGTGAAGTCTTCACAATACAATAAATTAAGGTTTGTTTTCCCATATCTTCACTAATATTTACCCCTTGGAAGGGAGATTGTTTTTGGGCAGCTTAGGATGGAATACTCTCCCAACTCACTGGTAAATGTTAGTAAAGATGCAAAACACAATGTAATTTATTATATTGTATAGAAACTTTATCAGCTCTTCTACTTTTCCTATATATTGAGAAAGAATTTGTATTTTTCTGTTTTAATTCTAATATATCCTGAATAATTAGATCCATATGAGAATGTAGATTTTTCATTCTTCTGAAATATAAGAACAATAAATTAAAAAGACAACATGAAAACTAAGTTGTGACAATGTGAAAACCATGGTGCCTCATCAGGTGAAGGAAGCAAAGAGCCCTTTCACCTTAACGTACGAACATTTTGGAAAATAATGCGTTCTGATGTAGAAAAATGTACATTCTCTCTCTCATTTATTATGTCTCGTTTCTTTTCAACGTCTTCCCCGTACACTATTTACTGTAAAATTACACATCCCCTTCACTTGTTGATCATGTCATGGGTCACCACTGGAATTTTGTTGAAAAGTATTTGTAGAAAAAGATTGACCTAAATTGGATTCAATTTAAGTCATTGTTAATTGACCTAAATTGACCTAAAATGTAAAGTCTGTGTACTTCATTTTCTAATGTCTTATTTGATACTAGAGTTAGAGTTGAAAAACTAGTGGTGCAAAACCATTGCACATACTTTCTCATATTCGTTTCTCCATCTGCAGCATAGAGTGACAAAAAATATCGTAAAAGTGATATGTAAAAATAATTTCGTTGTAGACAGAAATTGATGTATTTTCGCATCTGCAGTGCGTTTGCTGTCCTCCTATGTATTTTATCATTATCATGTCTTTCAATTCAGTTTACGAAAAGTGTATTCTACGACTGCTTGGCTCATTTACACTGCTAAATATTATACAACCACACAGGGAACGGAGCTAGTGACCCTGCGGTGCGGGCGTAATCCAGCTAATGCGTCTGCACACGCTCCCTCGCCGCACCCTGGCGCGCAACCGGGGATTAGGCCTCCCCGTCATTTGTTTTTTCATTTACTTTATTTTACAGATTTTAATACATTTCACACAGATTAATACACTTCATGTACATTCTCATTTAGCCATATATATGCTAAATATTATTCCATCTTCTTGAAACCGTAAATTAAGTGCAGCAAACAGAAATTATTTTACTGCGTCTATACCAAACTTTCAAGCGAAATACTGCTAATGCGGATGTAATGCGTAGTAATTCTACTTTACGTACAGGAAATTTAAGCAAAATCGTTGGACCAGTTTTTGAAAAATATTCAAAAATGTACTTTGACCTTCATGTGAAGGGTCCTTTGTGTTCAAGTTAAAAGGAAATTGAAAGCGCGTGCATATGTCAAAAGAAAATTCTTCCCTAAATACGAAAAATGAAAACAAAATATTTTTCCGTTCGGTCAGGAGTGCTGCCCACGGACAGACAGACGGACAGACGTCCAGCAAAAAACAATTTTTTCGGAATCGGGGGTGTCCAAAACGGATATTTCCGCAAAAATCTCGTTTTCGAATTTTTTCACTATTACAATACTTATTATATACTACGTATATGAGAAAGTAAAAAATTATGTTAACTAACTTTCCAGTAAAAATGATGTATGAAGTATCTATGAAATGTATTCACTATGATTATGTATTTATTGACTATGGTCGATATTATTTACAAATCAGACCTCTTTTATGTATTCTTTCCATCCCTTTTTTATCTTCTTTTTTCTATTATTTTTGTTTTATATTTTCTTGATCATTAATATGTTTGAAGATGTTTTCAATAAATTTCTAATGTTTTTATGGAATAATACTGGTTATGTCTATTTTTTTTCTCCAATTTTTATTTGTCTTTGTTTACTTTTTGTTTTTGGCACAAATGTTAAATGTTATTCGTATTAGTTAGGTTTTGTGATGTTGGCACCTCTGTAAAACTTTACATGTAGTCAAAATAAAAACAATAAATTAATTTATTTTCAGACTGCACTGTGCATGCAAGATTTGGGCCAGTTATTTCACAGACCTATAAAGGATTCTCAAGGAACTTTAGTCATTTCAACAGTAAATTATGTTCGCTCTCCCAAAAGTGTGTCTGTCTTAAATTCACGATGGCTACCTCTCAGTAAAGTACAAAAGAAGCTGGCCACTCACGAAGAACCAAATGTTGGTGAACTGCTGATGGCATCTATACAGGTATTTGTCTATCGTAACAGGATTAGAGGGACCCTGAGATGGACTAAAACACAGACCCAATTCAGAACCCTAATTTTTCTAGGATGCGATGCATTCTGCAGTTTCTATTCTCATGTAAATATCGCAACTAAAATACCAAAGTTCATTAGAATATATTTTTGAAATATTCACTTTATTTATTGTTATGAAACTATATTTTAATTGATTATTTTAATTAGAGCGTTTGCTCAAAACACAATGACAGAGAGTTATTGATTATATTATTATGTAAATGGAAATGAAATAATGAATTTTTTCCAAACCTGTTTTACATACAAGATACAGATAAAATTTCTTGGAATAAAAACAATTTTCAGAAGTGTGATTAGTTAAGTAGTTATTTTGTTTTTATCATGACATTTTTCATGACTCCAGTCTGTTACTACACTGACAAAGTGAACTAGCTACCTGCAGCATTTATATGACATATAACTTTGTTACTTAACTTAACAATTTTAGCAATAGTCAAATAATACCATAATTACAATTCACAATGAAATTATAATTTAATATAGCTTATATATGCATAGTAGTCTAAGATGAAATCAAATAAAATTACTCAGTAAATTTAAAAAAAACTGTCAATTTAATGAATAATTTATTATTCATCTCATTTGCACAAAGTCAGCAGGCTTATGTTTTTACATGTATTGTCAAGATCTATTTTTCTATAAGTGTTATACATATGAAATATATGATGAATGTTATTTTTTCTAGGAGCAAATTACTTACCACCAAGTGAGCAGTATCAGATTAGGACGGGGTTTATACTTGGGTTATCTTAAAATGCGTAGTTCAGTTGATCTCATACAGGTGGTAGTTCCAACCAAAACTCCTAACGTCTTGCCACATTGCAAAATTAGAGATAACCCACATGTGTCCTCGTAAGTAAACAATTGATAAAATGTTTGATGTCGAAGGAATGATTTAATGTATTTGAAATACACTTTTATACTGTTTTATTTATCAGGGAAGAATGGGAATGGCTTAAACAGCAAAATTGTAGCCCAAAACCCGTGAGTAATTCATCTAGTGAAACTACAAGTTTAGCCTCTGGTGATGAAGGTTCTTTAGAAGAAAGTCAAGAGGCGTCTGTATCAAATCAATGTTCTGAACAACAACGAGTTTTTGTTGAACTAGTTTCCGCTACTGCCAGAAGATTATTTTCATATATGGAAGTTCCCAGTCATGAAGCACTGTCTCATAGGTAAACTATCAAATGCAACCTATATTGTTAGGCGCACTTTTATCGTATTTAATACACTCAAACTGTTATAAAAATTGTTTCCTAAGTATCTCTGACAATGGTGTGCAAAATCACAATTGTATTTACACTTGGCACGTTACAATGTGTTAAAAAAATAGATTATTGCTGGCATGCGAAGTGAGCCATTAAATAAAGTGAAAAACAAATTAACAATAAAATATAATACATAATATCAAGAGCTAATAAAAGTTTGTTTGTTTATACAAATTATTTTCTCCAACATAAATTTATTTCATGAACCATATGAGTTTTACGTCAGGACATAATTCCAGTGATTGTTAGTTGAATTTTTGTTTTCTGTGTTTTTAAGCACATAAGCAAAGAAAAGTATGTCTTTGAAGTAGAATGGAAAATTTTTTTATCTCATAATATGCCATTTTCCACAGACTCTACGATGTGGAAGTGGTGGATCTGAGTCCTGAAGTTTCTTTTCTCATTATTGTTCCCCCTGCTGAATCCGCGTGCGCTGTTCCTGGTCAGAGAGATATTCTTCTGCAAAGAGGAGATCTTACTGCTTTACCTGTTCAAGTATTTGAGATGGTTCACTTAGGCACCTACCAGAGAGATGTCATCTCTAGATACTCCCGCCTGAGTTGCATTTTAGAACTTGATACTGTTCTAGCTCATCACAATCATCGAGAGGTAAGCAATTTTCTTCAATATTCTCACATAAAGACGTATCTGCTTTATGCATACATTTGATAGATTGAAACAATAAACAGCAGACCCTCTTAAAGCCAAAATCAGGGAGATGAACCCATTTCATCGCATTATGTGTACCCATTTAATAGTTAAAATAAAAGTGAGGGGATTTAAAGCTATAAGACTTCAGCATAGATAATACTGGACAAGATTATTTAATAAAAGACTTAAATGCATTATTTCTTTCTAAACAAATCATAAATTTTTTTCTGACCTTTACTTTAATTTGTTTTTGGCTGCTATGTTCGTCAATTTCTTTAATACAAGATTATGATATTAATTGCTGCAATTTCATATTTATGTAAGTTTCTACTTGATACAGAGATTTAAAAAAAAAAAAAAATCTTTTAAACCATTATTGAAAGCATTGTGAAGCTGTAAGTACGGGATATTTTAAATTTGTAATGGCTGGGTAGAAACTTATAAAAGTAAGTGAAGTGTGTGATTGACAAATTATTACAATAATTTATTGTAGTGACATCACTGTGAATTCCTGAAGAAATGTACATCGTATGGTGTTACTTTCTTGTTTTACCCTGCACTATAATACATCTTATGTAAATGTAAATTGTTTTGTACAAATGGTTAATGTACTGCAATGATAAAAAGGCTTCACTTTAGTAAAAAGAAAAGCATATTCTATGTATTAAGAACATAATTTAAGTTACTTATATGTAGCTGAAAAAGTCTATCATTGTGTGAGAAAGATGTATTGTTTCAATTTTGTTCATAACATGTCAGATTTCTTTGGACTGTAACTCATTAGTGAAAAATATGTTATGCTGTGAATATTCCCATATTAAATAAATTTAAATTTGTACCAGCATTAAATATTTAATTTTCAATTATAAAATATCCAATGGATATGAATGTTATTTTCAAAAATGTTCTGCAAGAAATTTATTCTAATTAATATTTAATTTACTGTCAAAATATGGCATGTCAGATATTTAAAAGCATTATATTATTAGAGTTTTATTCTCTATTAAATATACATGGAAAGCGTTTTTATTTTTAAGTAATTTTTCTTATATATTTTATTAGGTAATGAACCTGCCCACAATACTGTTTCCTTAAACATTCTACACTGACTTTAATTCAATATAAATTCTCTAAGATATTTCTAGCAAAGATGTATTGTTTTAATTGTATGTATAAGAGTGAGATTTTATTATTTTTATTCTCATATTGTTCTTGTATTCATTGTTTTCTTAACTATAGGCTTTCTCATCTTCTGAAGTCACCGCTGCCAAAGATCGCTTGAATCAACTTCAAGAATTCCAAGGACAGTTAAACACGGCATGGAAAGGAGCAAGATGGCTCATGGAGGTATTGACTTTTGCGAGAGATAGAGGGGCCAGCAGTGGCATGGGAACACCAGGGATTGCTATGAGACATCTCTTGGCTGTCAACTGTAACAACAGTTCAGGGATTGACTCCGACAAGGATTCCAAAAACACTCCATGCATCGAGAGGTCGGGAAGTGGGGAAGACAGTGCTGTGACTAGTAGTTGCAGTCTCAAGAGGAGTCTTCTACAATTACCTCCACGGGATCCGAAGTTGGTGAAATCCAGTGCGAGTCGAGGCAGCTGGCCCGGACCCGGAGTGAGTCCAGGCAGTGTTGCTTGCTTACTTGGAGCGGAACTCAGTAAGAGTGAACAACACCTTCCGACCAGTCGCGGGGCACGCAAAAGTAGTGGCAGCAGTTTCAGCAACTGTTCTGGTGCAAATAGTCAGTATCATGGACACAGTGGTGGTGATATTAGTAATGCGTCTACGATGGCAGCAGGAGGCAGTAATAGTAGCCTGAGGGTCTCAGGTGAGTCTTCTTGGTAATAAATAAATAAATAAATAGGGAAAGATGTATCCAAGAGCATAACTTTTCTCATTCTTATGTACAGTGTCATAAGTAGTTTATAAGACCTCTAGAGCAATTTCTATCTTACATCTCCAATCTAATCTAACGCCACCCATTGCAAGTAACCAATTCCCTTTTAATGCTTCCAATTAGGACCTACCTAAAATTTATTATTCATAAGTGTTTATTTCATTGTTGTTAAATCTTACTTGTTATATGACTTCAAGAAAAGTTTTTTACAAAAAGATTGGGTGCTACTCAGGTAATGTAATCAAAAAAGATTCTTCCAAAACAATGACAAAATATGGGCTCTTTGAAAATTTGTAAATAAAATTGATTTTATCAATACAATGTGCACAGGAAAGAACCAATATTCTCAAAATTATTTATTTTCTTAATGTTTAAACATGGAGCAAATTCTATGAGCTGATATTCAGAGTTCACAGAGAAAATTTAGTTTACAGAGTTATATTATAGATTTGTTTTTTATTGTTCAATGATTCTAAATTAATACATTTATAAAATTCGATTGGTTATGGTTCACCTTTCATTTGGGGCATGCATCATTTTGGAGAACCTTACCCTAATATTTGGATGCACATAACATGCAATGATGCACGGTTCAAGTGCACATGTAAGATCCCATGAAAGCATGGTTCCTACTTAAAGGTAAATTCTTGTGAATTTGTGTATTTAAACATAATCTAATTTATTAAGTTTTGAAGACTTTTTCCTTCAGAATATCACGAGTATGTTTGATTGGATGGTATCTCTGTTAACTAAAATTTACACCTCATCTTTCGTTGCACCCCACCTCCTCTCCATCCCAACACTTTGGAACCGGTGTCCTATCTGCTCTGTAGTACTGTTACCCCTCGGTTTGAGAGGTGAAACCGTCGATGACGAATGTCGGTGTCCCTTGCAGGTATGAACACTCGCTTGCCACCTTCACGCAGCGAAGACACCCTGCTTCTGCAGCAACAGCAGCAGTCGCACACTCACTCCAAAGGGAAGACCCACGCTCGTTCACATTCCTCCACCATCACCACCAGTGTGTCAGCTTCCACGTCTCCTCTCTTGTCTGTCCGTCCACCGCACGGAGGAAGCCTTCTGGGATTGGCTACTTCTGCAACTCCTGCAACTAGTTTGCACTCTTTGTCGTCTGATGATTCCGCGTCGTCTCCGGCGAGGCCTCATGTCAACAAAGCCACTGAAGAAGAGGATGATTTAGTCACTTCAACTGTTGTACCTGCTCCGTCCTCGGGCATTTTGCAGGTGAGCATGAAATAGGCTTTATCATATCCCCTCTTCATATCATAGAACACCAATCATTCAAGAATTAACTCAGGTTCCGTATGGTCCAAGGCATTTCTACTCAGTAACAATTATAACTTTTTTGGCTTAACTATTTAATACTTTTTAAGGACTGAATACTTAATTTATAGTGAGTGAGCAAAAGTGAACTTAATTCCACAATGAACATTTTCATTACGTCTATCAGTTTATCCAGTTAGTTCTGTGAAATAAATAAGTAATCAGTATTGCCAATAATATGTTGGTTAACATAGTTTTCATATGAGAAAAATATTGCTTAGATTAGCATTTCTCAAATCAGGCATTACACTGTTAATAAATGGGTCATAAAAAATTAGCATATAACACACAGAAAATTGAGAAATCATTTTGTGACAAATTATTGTTATTTTACTAACGTGACAAGGTTACATGTAAAGAAAAGAAATTAATGAGATGGTTGGGTGTGCTTTTTATTTCTAAGTTTCTCCATTTATGGATCTATGTTAGCAATACATGTAAGCGAATTGCTGTCAATTGATAAAAGATGATTCCTATGTTCAGATTTCACTAGTTGCTCGTAGGGCTACACATACTGTGTGATAGACTTTTCATCATTGAGGTTTCACTGGACTGTGGAATCATGATAAATTCATTCTAATATTTTATTGCTTGAGTGGATTGTAGAGCTAAAATGTTGGAGAACTATTGGATTAGATTAGTTCTTATTGATTTTTTTTTTCTTTGAATAAATTGCAATTTTATGTAAGAAAGAGGCTATTCTATTAAAACATATGAAGAATTTTTTTCCTAAGTATTCAATAGAATAAAATGTCCTCTTGCCATTTCAGTTGAAAAATGTGAAATAGGATTTCTGGTCAACAAACTGTTGGCTCGATGGAAAACTCCAAGAAATGAACAGTGATAAAAAGTAAAGTACATTACTTGCATGACCAAGTAATATACAAAATGCTATGCTAAACAATTCTGTATTATTATTATTATTATTATAGAAATATTTTATTATGCATGAGTGTTAGATTATTAGATTTTTTAAATAGATTTGCATGGAACTCAAAATTAATTGTCACTTCATGATGAATGTAATTGTTATAATGTTGTGTTACTCTAAAATACTATTTTCAGTTTTCAAAACTATTTTTAAGTATAGAACAAATTTACCTTTTTAAAAGTTAGAAGTACCAATTATTATTTTATTACAATCCCAAAATAAATTGAAATGACATATTTGTAGCTTACAAGTTCGATTATATTCAGGGGTTGCGATTGGGAATCTAAAGTGGGAGGGCAAAACAAATATTGACAATTTTCATTAACATGACATTTTCTGCATATTTCCACGAAAGACAATTGGTGATTACCACATCAAGGATGGTGTAATTTTTTTATAATTCCCAGTTTTAGATGGTTAAAATAAAATTTGTATCTTTCCTTAGAAAAGTGAGGGGGTGGCTGCCCCCCCCCCCTAATCGCCAACACTGATTATATTTATTGAATTCTTTAATTGTCTTAAATGAAAGTGTTACTCATTAAGATCATAAACGTCATTATGTTTAAACATTGTTATGAAACAGTGACAAACCATAGCACATTATTTACATCAGTGGCGGCTTGTTGGGTTACGGGATAAAAGGACCCCTTCATCCAAATATTATATCACTAAAGAGATGAATAATAATAGTTAAATTCAATATGCGTATCTTTCTTCCGTGTACCCTACACGTGGAGAAGACATGTGATAACTTTCGGTCAGGTGAAAATGGCGACGTCAGGTAATTAAGTGCACACATCGATCGAAGCAGAGTTCTGGGTTCGATTCCCGACTCGTCGCCATTTCACCTGACCGAAGGTTATCAGTTAAATTCAAGTTCTAAAGTTAATAATAATACTGTACCAAAGAAGTCTCATTTGGCGAGATTGATACTGCATAGAACGTAGAGCAGCCGCGATGCTACCGTTTCGCAGCTGTCATTGATTAGAGTCCTTAATCAAGAGAAAGCCGGTACGAGTGGAAATGTCACGCGAATTTCTTATATTTCCGGAAATTTTATTAAGCATTTACCGTCCAAGGCGTTAAACAAAATTATACTAATTTTACATAGATATTGTAGTAAACTCGATTTCTTCTAAAAATTACTAAAATTGCGCCCAAGTAATTTATGGTTTGCTTTAAACTAATGAGTTTTACGACGGCAACAGGAACATTTATTCCGTTCACTCAACATAACACGATTAAAATATCGGAAATGTTTGAGCGCGCACGATCGGAATTTGCAAATAAGCTTTCGGACTTAACAGCCTACCGGAATCCCCAAAAGATCTTTCTCTCAGACTTTTTGCAACCGGCGGAAAAATTCGGACCGTGCTGAACCAACTGTGACGGCCCATGGCCCGCTACTGATGCGAAGAAACTTACGGATACTGACCATCTGACGCAGTGCGAACTAGGCTTTAGAATCGCTTTCCCTTTTTTTTGTTCGCTATTACAAGCAACAAACTTATATTATTATTACTGTAGTATTTGTAAATGGGAAATGTAGCGTTCTATTGAAGCTTGTCTACATGGAGCGATAGGAAGGAGTTGGGTGGTAGGTCATTGTTAGTAGGTGGGTCGGTTATCTGGGTTTACCAACAACTTGGCCCACGTGGAGGGGTTAGTAGAAGTAGTTAGTAATAGTTAGAGTTATTGATATAGAAGTAGGTGATAGAACAAGGAGGGTTCTCTTTTCAGTAGTCACAGCTATGTGACATTAATGTGAAAAGCTTCAAATTTTTTCTGACCCCACCGGGAATTGAACCCTGGATTTTTGGTGAGGAGCTAGAATGCTTCCACCTGAGCCACCAGTGGGAAATTTCAATTTTCGTATTTCGCTCACCCGCTGAGGTAATGAACTTTATCGAGAGAACCGTATCGAGAAAATCCACAAGAGACGTAATTTTTCGTAACAGCGTAATGTACTACGCACAAATTCTCATAGCCCTTTTGGCGTCACATGTCAATCTGTGTTCGCCTCTATTTGGTGGAGTAGGGAGAAAGGGAATGAAACTCGACACAATCATGCGACCTACTGAAATCGACACAGCAAGATGACCGAAACGTTGGTGTTTCTGTCTACTGAGACACGGCTTGTACCGGACAAACAAGTTTACATTTACACACTACGACCGATTGCTGGTGGTCGAGCTCCACCACTGCTCTGTCACTCCAAGGTTGTTGACGTAGACTCCCATATAGACAATGTTACTTGACGGTCTGTCACAAGTGGTCAGACACAAATAAACAATTATTTGACGCCAAATATCATGGGACTCCTACATCATAACCTTACAATCATTAAGTTCGTGTACCTCATGTCACTACTTCCACCGCTAGAGTGGAAAAATTATGGCAGAGAGAAAAGGCCCGTTAATATAGTTATTTGATTTCTTTGTTTTGGAGTGGATTAGTATTCTGGAATCTGTATTGATGGAGATTTAGGCATTGAAGACCCAGGAAATACACAGGCATCGTCCTCTCCCTTACCAGTTTATGCAAATAAAATAATCAATTTGGCTATATGTAGAAGTAAATGATATTCTGTGAAATATCAACTTAACAATTAACACTTACCAACAGATTCACTGTGCTGTGGTTTATGTCTGGCACATCTAATTTCCTCAGTTCAAGTTTCAATGTCTTATATTAATGAAAATCGAAAAAAAAAGAAAACGAACTAATTCTTGGCGCAAAGGACTTCATGTTCCAGATAATCTCTTCCTATGAATTTCTGCGATACTTAAAGCCTACAACATTTAATATATTGTCCTTGTATTCATGTACATAGCCAGGGTTTCTTTTAAAATATGTAAAATGTCCAACTGGATCTAGTACTTACCGCTTCTAATCTTTCCGAGATATTGTAAAACTAAGGAAGATCTCTCTTCGTGATATCGCAACTGACGACATAGCACTTCAATACCAACATTAAATGGTCATTGAGTTACAGGGGTAGGACATTAAGTTCGGCAATACGTTGGTATGATTTTAATTATTTTGTGTGCTTCTTGTGGTTACCGATGGACGGACATCGGAAAGGCCGGCGTTCGGAACGTCGTAATTTGTGAAGGGGGTTGCGCACTCTGGGTCTGGCGTTTCGGGTTGGTTTCAGAATCCAGCCTTTATTAAACATGTATTGTTCTGTTGCCATCGTTTGGTACAACAGCGGTACCATTTTAGATCGTTCGATACACAAATCATCCCAAAGATTGTTTCACTTTCACTATAATGTGAGCACAATTACAATTTTATTTATATCCAGCACACTTTACCAAGCTAATGATTGGAAGTCGCTCTACGAAAGCATTGGATTGCAAATAATGACATCTTGAGGTCAATGTCTGGGAGATACCCTCACTTGGATTCAGTTTAGAGCGAACCTCGAAGGAGCATCTTACCCGGGATGGAACTCTCTAGAGAGTTTGTTGGAGCAAGACCTCCAAGGAAAAGTAAACGCAAGTGGGAGTAGCCGCAGCGTGCGAAGGGAGTCAGTATGCTAAAAATTAAATTAACTAGAAATAAACCGTAAATTTTTATATGTATATCAAGCTTGAAAAATGTCTAATAAAAGTTGGAATAAGGCAAATTGGTTTTTCTTAATTTTAACGTGTTCTATTTTTCCATTTTATAATATTAAATTTGTACAATTATGCAGCTTGAATAATATTGTTTGTTTCAAGATAAAATCGAAAAATGCCTCTTAAATCTCCTGTGCTAGTATAATTTAAAATACACGGCCATGCCAGTTTCAAATCGGACGAGTTAGTATGCACGTTTCTCGCGGGATTTCTCCTTCCTGCTACCCACACTGATCCGGTCAGTGAGAGTACTTCGCTACATTTACACTTCTGGGAATAATCCGTACTCGGGGACTGCCCTGGGAGCATTGTGCCACCTGGTGTGTTTCCGCGCTCTTCTTCCGTCTGTTTAAAAAAAATAGAGAATATGACATGGTTCAACACCATTAATTGAACTGTTCTGTCATTTTATTACCAACAGGTGGTCAGTGAATATGTAATTTTTGACTAAGTGAGAGGAGTTGGGAAGCCATCCAATATCAATTCTGTATGTGACTGTTTGTTTCGAGAAAAGCCGTTTTTCAGATAACAGAAATGACTTTATTAGTGAAGACAGAAATTATTTAATTAAAACGCACAAACCAACTTCTAGGTTAACAGTGTCTCGAAGCGGAAAAAACAACAACGTAAGACTCTTGGTACAGAGAATATCCATGGTTATGTGGCAGTACCATTTTAATAAATATTTTGCTGGTCCATGTGTGCTTCTTGGTGTGGAATAACAAGGTTTCAGAGGTCTAATGTAGCTCGTGGCCTTTGCAATTCAGCAGAACATTTAAAAATTAACTGACAGTGTAAAGAAATAAAGAAAAGTTAAGTCACATTAGCCAATGCGATACATGACACTTCTGGGGTGTTAGTAAAAAAATGGGCCAAATTTCACCTGGCGGTCCAAAGAGGGTTCGAAAAAATGATTAATGTCATAATACTGCAAATATTATTACGGTTCCGAAAATATAAGTCGTATTCCTCGCTCTTCATATTTACGGTAGTTATAAAGAAATATTGTTCCGCACTATTTCCTTCTCTCTGCCACCGTTTATGTTAGTATGTTAGGGTATGTTAATTGTAATATGGCTCGCGGCAGCGAGCCATGAACAATTATAAACAATTGTTCGGTCACAGTCGGCGATGTTAGGTTTGTTACACCCGTCGATTTAGTTTTAAGAAAATATGTTGTACGTGTGAAGATGGAGGCGATGGTGGAGGTAGCAGCACTCGCGGAAGGATATACGAAGAATAAGGTTATTTTTCTACGGCGTTGGACCGTGATGTGAAATTGGTCCAAACAATTTAAAGGAAATATTAGATTAAACACACAGTTCATAACACTCTAAAATCATTCTGTTTTAGTGTAGTGGGATCACTCCCCATGATTTTTTTGCCAACCAGGGGAAAAGTTTAAAGAACTACTGAATGAAGTTTTGGTAGTGGGCTTGGTGAAATAAGGATGCCGTAATATATATGATGTAAAATAAACAACATTTTCACAGGTGATACTATAACCACTAAAATTGAGATTATTAATTATATATCGGATTACACTAAGGTTGAGATTCTCACCTCAATTTTTTGTTTGTTTGAGCTTCATAACACAATTGGTTATAATTGTTCATGGTTCGCTGTCTCCTACTAAAATATCCGGTGGTGGAGAGAAGAAAATAGTCCGGAACAATTTCTTTATAATTACTGTAAATATAAAGAGTGGAGAATACATCTTATATTTTCAGAATCGCAATAATATTAGTAGTAATATGGCATCAATGATTTTTTCGAACCTTTATGTTAACAAATTGTTGTATTTGGCCCGCGAATGATTATACACAAATGTCACAATGCATCATAATTCTCAGATATGTGACTAATGAGGGTGAGCATTTCTTTGGTTTCTATGATCTTTCCTCAGACTACTGAAACCAGATTACGAAGTAATACATAAAATCTTATTTTCATGTAATTCCACCTCAGCCAGGTTCCAAGTGTGGATATCCCTGGTATTGATAATGATGTGTTGCTGTTATTCGCAAAGCAGGTATATATGGGGAGAACTGGGGATAATTTCCTGTTCTTTTATGTGGTTAAATGTGATTAGTTAAAATAAAATAGTGATTGTGCCTATCTTTGAGTCGAGTGCTACATAGTGAGCTAATTTTTATTACAGTTTGAGGGCATTAAACATCCTAAAGGTGTAAGAAACTGAAGAACTTGCCATTTTATTATAAAGATTAGCTGTGACCCTCTTGGTTACCGCGAAAAGAGGGAAACTGGAAGGGAAAGAGAGAGTATGAATTCCTCACCTTCAAAAATCAGAGCACTGAACTTAGTTTATGGTTTTAAGATAGTTTTGGATAATGTTCAAATTAACGAGTCTAAATTATATTTGGTGACCAGTTTTGAGGCCCCTTACATGATAAGGCTTGGGAGGACTCCCCCCCATCCCCGTAGGTATGCCACGGCACCCCAACCCCCTCTTTATCTTATAATTGAACAGCCCTTCACCTATTGATTACATCACGGGTCGCCACTGGTTTACATGATAATTTCCATGTATATCATGTATCAAAGCAACTTTGTTTTTGAATTTTCCTAGACTTACTTTTGCATATTTTCATATTATGATTTCCCTCTCTTTGTTATTTGCCCGTCTGTCTGTTTCTCGTGCTTAAAGTTGCTGCATATAGAAGCATGTAACTTTTGTAGTATGCAAATATGTGATTTCAAACCTTTATAGGGAACCATATATTCTTCTATTGATATGTGTAGACAAGTTTGTACTGTACAAAGGTAAATACAAATCATTAATGACCTTTGAAAACTGTTATGACCCCTATTTATATTTCTGTAATTCTTTCTTACAACATTTCAAATTATTTCTTTTCATGCTATTAGTGGTATGTTTGTGTATTATACAACTTAATTTCAATATCTTTCCCGTAATTTTTTATTTTTGCATTTACAGTGGTAATTATTTTGATAATGCAACAAATTTAACTAATTCTAAATGATTCTAACTTGAGACCCCATTTTATTGTGACATTAATAGTTCCAATTTTGTGAACTTGAAATGTGGATGTTGGATTAATGTTAACTTTTGAGGTTTTTGTATTATTTTTTTAAGTTAGGGGTACTTTGTTATCGTAGATTACGTTAAAAGGAAATTTAGTATTATAAATTTGACATTGGTAGCTTGTGTTTTTGAAGTAGCAATATTTTTTACTTAGTGAAGAATATAAAGTATTTAACTCAACCCTCTTTTCCAAGTAAGATTTTAATTTTTCCTTTTTTTTTCTCCAATTACAATTACTCTAGCTCCTTGTAACAATACATGAGTCATAAGCATAGCTGGGCAGAAGAGCATTGATCTGTCAATCGTTAATTAACAAAGTTGACATTTTGTTTACCTTTTTGACTTTCAAGTTAATTTCTAAAACCATTACCAGTTAACTTAAGTCCGTTAATGCTTTGAGCATAGTTCCCATGATAGGTGGCTGGGTGTGTGTGTCGGGAATTTGCCTATTCTTGCATCGTCTGAATGGACAATCTGTTTTTGCTTAAGGCTATTTGGAGTGCCCATCCTGTCCCATGAGATGTCTGTAAAAACTTTTGCCTCGATGAATAACTAGGTTCAGTTCAACTCAATACCTTAGTGCGGTCTTAGTTCACATACTATGCGTTGTCGGAAGGGACTGAAATTTGAAATCAGCGGTCCTCAAAGGCACATAGAGGACCATTGCTGTGGAACAAGGCATACTTCGATGAGATGGTATGCGCCGTGGCCATGTAATTAAGTTCACATAAGGATCAAGTTTTCCAATTTGCGAATGTTGTACAAAGAGTAAAAAGATTCTATCATTTTGTTGGTTCCATCTGTCTTGTAACTTCCACCACCATCCTCGGACTCGTGGACTGAACTTAAATTCGAATTCTACAGAGTGAACTAACCAGATTAGAAAAAAAAGAATTACTATTATGTAGTTGACAATCATGATGGATTTGTGTTCAATGGGTTTGTAGTTTTCAAAATGTAACTTAACTCCATTTTAGTTGCAAGAAAACCTAATAGCTCAGTTTGATGGCTTTCCCTGGAAAATTTATTTTGCAGGGTAAATGTTCACTTCCCTTTGATTAAAATTTTAATATGTAATATATGTTCATGAAGGGGATCTTACATGAGGGACATATTTTCAATATAAAATACTTTAGAATTCATTGTCTACCTGTAAAATACTTTAACTTCCATTAAATTTTCTATAACAAACTATTGCTTTTCGACTATCCAAGTTATCTTTTTGGGTATCTGAGTAACGGTGAACAAAGTTCAGTTTCAGATTAACTTTGCCCACCTTTGGTCATATGTTATATATCAGCAATTCACAGTAACTGAACAGTAACTGTTCATTTCAATTCAGAGTGCATGACTTGTTGGAACTTGGTGAACAATGGTATTTATTACTTTGTGAATGATAACTTAATGGAATGTTTGGTTATAAAAATAAATATATATTTTAGCGGTATATTTTATTATGTATATGTTTTGTATATTTATATCATCCTCCTCCTCATATTTTAGAAAGCCCTATGAAGATAAACCTCTCTCATTTAACGTCTTATCTCTCACTTTTTATCTTATCTAGGAACTTATGCAAAAAATATTTGAATCCGCCTATGCCTTAGGGCCCTTGATCAGAATTGATGGGATGGTCCCTTGCTTGCTTCCGGAGAGTAAATTAGTTTATTGTCCTCCACGTGGTCATACGTCGTTTGTACTGTTTTTTTGACAATAAATTTATTATTATTATCTTGTCTTGAGTTTCTTAAAAATTTGCATTTGTTCAATTAGACTTCAACAGTGTACTGCAGAAAAAAAGATCTGTCAGTATTGTTAATAAAGAAAGAAATAGCTTATGTGAATTTAACATTTTAAAAAAGAAAGTAATGAAAAATTTTTATCTGGGTAAAAGCTTACATGTTGATAGTGTAAATTTTGAGCTAGAGTATGAAGAATTTAATTTTATTGTGTGTAAGTAATTATGATTATCTTTATGTAATTTGTTGAATTGAATAATAAAAAAAGGTGGCTTATTTCAAAGGTTTAATATGTATTGGTGTTCTTTCTTTTAAATAATTGAAAAGAAATGTTTGTAAAATTTAAGAGTTGTTTTGACATATCAAAAAAATGAGGTAAAAAGAAGAAAAGTAAACAAGTGCTAATAAAAATAATAATTTCTTCATTTGCACTTTAGTATATTATTTTCTATTTGAGTCTTTCTGTATGTTGTAATAAGACGATGTACCTGCATGTAATTGCATTAAAATATTTTGGTTACTGGAAAAGGTATTCATGTAGGAAAATATTTTTGTTTCAGGTGTATGCAGCTTATGAAACCGGCCTTGCTTGTGGAACGAGTCTTAAATTACATGTCACTCCATGGACTACTGCACGAGAAGTCGTAGATTTGGTAGTGAAGCAGTTAAACATGGCTGTAGTTTTAAAGGGGAAAGATGGTCCGATTTACCCAAACGATAAATTGAGAAATTTTTGTCTCGTGGCTGTAATAGGAGCGAGAGAAAGGTGTTTAAGGGATGATTTTAAACCACTTCAGTTACAAAACCCCTGGAAAAAGGGACGCTTATATGTACGCCAGAAACATGATGTTCTGGCTGCTTTAGAACAAAGTGCTCGACACACTGCATACATTTAGCTTCATTGGGTTAAGAATCCAAAACAATACTTTGCTTTGAATGTGAATGAAACACTTTAATTGTTTTTTATTGTACTTATTAAAAAAGTGTATGATATGTACAACTGAGAGTGCCATTTGTGGACTATGGACTGTTATAAACAAACAAAATTGAGCAGTATAATATGGATAAATCTTGCCCAAAGGTTTAGAAATTAATTACATTGCTTTTTAATCTTTATTTTTTTATTTTTTGAAATTAAACATAATAGCATTTGGAGATATAATGACATTTCAAATGTTGCTAAGACATCTATTTCATTGATCAGAATCATGGAGAATGTAGCCTGTTTCATGTGGTCAGCACGGTAGATGAGATTCGTGTATTATTCGTTTCAGAATAGTACCTTTGTGCTTGTGTTCATCTACTGATTTGGTGACAGCTTCCTACTTGCTTTTATCAGGGTATTCTAACCTTATGCTCTATCCCAAACTTCTCTGTCTGATGAGGGAAGGATAGTAAGTACTGGATCAAGTATCTTTAATTCATCATCACCTGGTGATGAAAATTATAATTTTATAAGGAACTCGACAGACAACTGGAAGCTTTTTCATTTGAAAGAGTACTATTACAGTCACTTTAGGATGATGTGTTTTTTACAATAGTTGTCCAGACTTTATTTTGTTGATATAATTTCTGGATTACAACTAAAATGTTTTTATTTTATTGTATATAGCAAAAATGTTTCTATCAAGAAACTTTATATAATTGTTTATATATGTAGATATGTGCATAAAATTGTATTAATAGAACTATTATTTGACTTTTTTCTCAAGTCGGCACTTAATTTGATTGTTATTCTAAGTATGACAGTAAGTGATCAAGTTGTATCTTTGTTATTGTATACTAATTACAGAATATTATCTTGTGTATAAATTGCTTTGTTTCTATGATGTTACACCAAAAAAAAAAAAAAGAAAAAGAATTCTGGCATAGATTTCACTGAGGAATAATGAAAAATTAATTTTGTAAGATATATAAATGATTTTCTGAGAGATAATGATATGTTTTGGCTCTGAAATATTTATACAAAACAGATAAATTATAATGTAAAATATACCTTGAAGCTATGACGAGACTGAATGGTCAATGGTGCTGACATTCCAGAATTGAGACTGAAATGTTTTTATTAAGTGTTACTGACTAAATTGGCCAGTATCATGAATCAAACCTACAATTAATCCATTCAAGTTCTTGATCTTACCTTAAGAAAATGATGGATTTTAATGATATTCATCTGATTCTCTAGCAGCGAGATTGGTTATCTTAAAAGTAATCATTTACGAAGATTTTATGCTTAAGATAAACCAGTATAGACAATAGAAATTTCAGCTGTGAAGTGTTATGGGACTGTGTTTTGGATTCCGTTACATGGTGCGGTTACTGTGAAACGCATCGTACAAAACTAAAAAAGAAGCAATGAGGTATTTGAAATGAAATGGACGCGTGGTTCACAAGTTTAATTTTACTATCATTTGATGGCTAATTTTATTTAGGACATTTGTTTGAGCAGTAGTTGAGAACCAAACCCTAAAGAATGGTTGTGAGTTCTCTGCATTGCTAGTTTTGGAGAATTTTTTTTGTTTCCCTCCTTATGTCAATAATTTTCATCACACAAGTTTTAGGTTAGGCTGCTGGAATTATCTATATTTTACTATTAATATCTGTAAGGAATTTAGAAGAGTTGAACACACAATTTACATCCAAGAATTGAGTGGTGAGTATTTTAAATTGTGGGTTGCATGTAAAAGTATTGAAATACTGCACTTAGAAGATGTGAAGCCTTAGGAAGATACTTGAGTTTGATTGAAAACATTCTTTTGGGCTGCATAAAATTAGAAAGTAAAATTTTTAATTATATCGTATGAACTAAGAGAAATGCATTTTTCTTTGTGTCATTTTGTTTCTTAAAATTAGGATGAATAAATAATTTTGTATAAAGAATAATTCATTTGGAGATAAAGTACTGTTATTTTGTTTTTGAATCCACATCTACTTGACGATGTAAAGAAAATGTGTCTTATTGGGGAAGAAGAAGATGCATTTAACTCCACATAAAATTTAATAAGTGAAAACCGAGTGTAGGGGCGATAGAGTGTGAAACCAATATATGCTTGATACATAGTGAATCCAAAGAATGTTCCCATTTAAGCACTGATATATATATGTGTACTACATAAAAATTAAAATAGCTACAATAGCCATTAGGAATGGACATGAAAGCGTACCTTTTTTGTGCAGAATATTGTTTTTGAACAGTAAGTTTGTTACTGTTTTCAATGATTCAGTTTCAGAGAGATTTTTATATGTAATATTTTAGACTCCAATGTATATAAATGCACTACATATTTTGTTATGTCTCTTGTGTGTAAAGGACGTTTGTGTCTGCTCCTATATAAATTTATAAGGAGCAATAAAATGTTGATGTTGCTGAATTTAAATTTTGAGTTCGTATTTCTTTTATTGTATTTACCCGAATATAGAGCCCGCCTTATTTTAGGAGGCAAAATTTAGAAAAAAATGAAGTTGAGTAAATCCACTTTCTAAAACGTCTGTCTGAAGGGAAAGTCTCATTCAAAATTCCATGTGAAATGGGTGGATCTGGTAAGTATGATCAAAAGTACTTGAAAAACTAAATGATGCAGTTCAACATCTCTTGACATGGCCAGATCCACGTGGACTTCGGCTCCGCTTCTAATTCTCGTGCCGCTGCTTTATTTCCTAGTGTCTGAGTATTATTTAGAACTCGCAGTTTGATGCTAGCGTCGAAGCGTTTTCGATAACCCAACTTTCGAAGAATATCCACGTATCTCGAAATAATCGTGTGTCACGGNCCTTGCCTGCTTCCGGAGAGTAAATTAGTTTTTTTTTTCCCTCCACGTGGTCATACGCAGTTTGTACTGTTTTTTGACAATAAATTTATTTATTTATTTATCGATCGATGTTCTCTGTGTTACGTTACGTAAACGGTTTACGTTCGCTTAACTCGTTGTCACCTTCAAAACTATGAATTGGCGGTTTCCAGGTCCTAAACTCATAAAATAGTCCCCCTCCGGAATTTTTGGCGATATTTTCAGTAAAAAAAGTGGGACTATATTTGGGCAAATACGGAATTTTGTTTGAATTTCTGTTTCGTTATGGTACCTATTATCCATTCACTGATGAGAATGGAAAAGCATTTTCTTTCTTGTAAGAATTTCAATATCATCTAATTCTCTTTCGAAGACCATATCTGGTTCACCTCAATTCATGCATGCATTTATATCTTCCGTGCACCCTACACGTGAAGAAGATATGTGACAACTTTTGGTTAGGTAGAAAATGCGACGAACCGGGAATTGAAATTGGGTGCATTCCTTGATAAATAAACTTTATTGTCAAAAAAGCACTTGCAAACTGCATATTAGCACGTAGTAGGCAATAAACTAAATCACGGATCTTAACCATTACACCACCCGTTTGCCTTCCACATCAGAACACCATTTCTACCGTGACCTAAACCCCGGATGACCCGAGAATTATCCCCAGACTGGGATGAGTGACCCATGCAACACACTGTTCAGTGTGCGCTTAATTACCGGTTTTACACGTACCTACGGGTTTAAGGGTTTGGGGATGTGTCTCAGGTCATCCGGGGTTTAGGTCTGGATGGAAATGGTGTACAGTTGTCGAAGGCGAACGAGTGGTGTAATGGTTCACATCCCTGCGATCAAAACCAAATGCCCAGGTTCCATTTCCGACTCGTTGCCATTTTCACCTGACCGAAAGTTATCAGATATCTTCTCCACGTGAAGTGTACACGGAAGAAATATATGCATGACCGAAAGTTGTCTCAATTCATGCCATTTCTATTTTTAATGCATACTTTTGTTTTGTGAAGAAAGTTATTGAATGTTTGACTTGGTTGGGAAGGAGAAGTTGTGCCGAGGCTTACTAATTGCAGAGATCTTCTACCCTTTTTGAACTCTAAGGGCATCTTCAGTACATGTTGTGTAACAGTTTTACTTTGGCTCAGAGATCACATTTGAAAGGAATGCAAGAGGTATGCAAAACAAATTTGGTTATAACTATATCAGTCATGTTTGATGAATTGAGAATATAAAACATAAGTCCTGATCATTTATTACTCCACACCATGTACTATTATTCTTTTGTTAGAAGGTAGTAGAATATTATGTAAATTGCTTCGTGAATTTACACTGGTGTCACTACAATAAATTCGCCAGATGCTGGAGATGGAAGCAAAAGTTTCCGAAACTAGTTCGTGTTTAAACAAGTTAGAGGAATGTGTACTTATGATTTATTAAAATAATTTATTTATAGTAAATTGGTTCAGTTGTGCATACATTTTGAACACAGTACAAAAATTGAAATCCACGCCAGCAAAAACACAGTTGCTCAACTGGTTTCCACACACAAGAGTGATAATATATTCACAAAAGTGTAGCATATTTTTCATTGAACTAATATTTTATGGTTTATTTCAGCAAAAGTTTGATGATTTCAAGAGATGCATGATCTGCTGGTGTACAACCATTTGAATCTTTTTCTTTCTTCTTTATTCCGTGACCAAGAAGAAGTTTTGACACACACTCTAGACTATTCATTTTGGCAGCATGATGAAGGGGTGTTTGCCCATTTTCATCTTTCGCGTTCAAATGTACTTTGGGATTCTGTGTGAGAGCTTCTACGCATGGACCTGATTTTTTGATGCATGCCCTGAAACAATGAAACTTTTTTATGACATATTTCTTGAATTTTTTTCCAAATATCTAACGACTTCCTATCTAGTGCTCTATATAAGAGCTTGCAAAAGCTATCTTTCCTCTTAGGTATTGAACAACAGGGGTCTGATTTATTAGGTTGTTTAATAAATTAAAAAGCAATCATATACATTCAGGATGTATCATGTAAAGAGTGACTCCAGAATATCAAATTTTGCAAGATATCAATAACATTTTATTCGAAGTATATTGCTGTGAGTGAAGAATGGAAGATAAATAGCAATTTAAAATGTGTTTACTTGTGAAGATAAAAATCTAGGTCAACAACAGTATAACTTGTTGGTTTAAAAGAGTCATGACAGCAATGATCTTTTATTTAGAAAGAACAAGAATACAAAAGTACAAACTTTTCATTTATGCCTATATTTTTTTAAAAATCTTGAAAAAATAAAATAAAAAGGAGACAGTTTCTAGTTACTTTAGTTATTACCTTTAAGAAATTTAAGGAACTCACTTAGAATAATATTGGAATAAAATGTCAATGCCTGGAAGTTCATGGAATAATGTATCAAGTGTACTGACATGGAATATATACCTTCATTATAGCTTAAAGTGTACAAAGCTAATATGTTGGTACGAAAACTGTAATGCATTTAAATTAGTTCCGTAGATAGAGGTAGAATCTGAAAAAACACATTTCACCGAAATTTGGAATTTTTAAACACCCTTTCTCAGTGAATCATTACAGTACAAATAAAACAAAATTGAATCAAGGAAGGGTACTTCAACACTTTACATACATATATATCAAAATAATATTCTGAATTATAACTAACATCAACCCTATAGATCAGGAAAGATTTGGGATTTACCAAACTAGGAAGAAAATATTTGTGCCAAAATAATCAGACTCCCAGTCTCGCAATAATTAACAGCTTAAGAGGATTATAAGAGCCTATTGTACCTGTTAAAAATTTTTGAACATTGATCTTTGACTGCTCATGCACTTTGCCTAAACCCGAATGGTAAAGTATGCCTGCCACGTGCAAATAAACAATAATTAAAATATGCAAAGGAGCTATTCAGTCACGCTAAAATCTGATTAGAGGGTCATTCCATGGTAAAGCAACACAGTTTTAATAGATTTTTTTAACCCCACCATCTCCTAATTTTGATTAAATGTGGTGGGAACATAGCTTTCACATAGTGTAGGAAAATGCGAAATATTACTCTAACATTCTAACAGGTTTGGGGTTTACAACAATGTAAAGTTGAAACGAAATGCCTCCCAAAATTGGCCAACATAAAATTTTAAATTGCTCTGGAATCTCTCATATTTGAGATATTATTTTACAGCATAGTGCAAAGCAGCACATATAGTTCATGAAAATTACAGCATAGTCAATGATGTATTACATAATGTAGATCAAAATGGAAAAAAAAATACATATTCAAACTCAAAATTTTAATTTAAAATTTCTCAAAATGTTCTATTTTACAAATTTTAAAATTAATTCTAGTCTAAGTAATTAGTCTAACCATTCCGTAAAAGATTAAATGTGGGATGAAAATTGGTTCAGTTTTCAATTAATTAAAGAACACAGGATTTTTTTTTTTTTTGCTTACCGTACGTCGCCTTCCAATTGCCTCTTGATTCTTGCTAAATATATTTATTGTATTAAATATAATTATTGCATTAAATGTAATTCAATAGTTAAATTAATATATTAGGAGAAGAGTGTCTTATTCTTATACAAAATGAAAAAAAAACTTTTTTATTTAAAGGATTAGAACACTGAACAGTACAAAAACGTTTACTTTGCATATTTTAAACAAAATAATTTAAAAGGCACTATTTGGAAAAGAAAAAAGGATTGTTGTTTGGAAATGAAATCCTACTCATAAAATTATAATGATTTTTATCTAAATGAAAAACAACATTTAAACACCAACATTTGTAGTGTAAGAAACATTCACTCATTAACAACACTTGCCACTGAATGAATGTTTTGTGCACTCTGCTTTAGTAACGAGGGTGCCTGGTCGACTAGTCTTTAACCTGACTATCTCTACTAGGAATGCATCTACTGTCGATATAAGCATTTTGCATGTACTCCTAGAAAAAAAATGTATGCAGAAAATAAATTCTTTTAAATTGGAATCTATTTTTATCTTGTACTTGCTTCCTTAATCATTGGAATCCAGACATCGTGATACGTTTTCAGTATTATGTTTCCATGTTAGTTTACGCAAATGATCTCTTACCATTCATGTAGGAATATGACTGGTACTGTTACGTAATATATTTATATGACTTCAAATAATTTCTTTTACATTTTATGTAAGAATGAGATACTTTTCTCATAATATGTACCTTAAACTATCGAATTACCGACATTATATTATTTAGTGCAATAAATATGTTTAGCATGAATCAAGAGATAATTGTGGTGCCACGCACAGTACGCACACAAAAATCCAGTTCTTTAAGTAATATAACACTGAAATCATTTTCATCCCATATTTTACTTCACCAGATGGTTTGTAAGTCCATCAACTTTATCTAGAATAAATGTGAAATAAATGGAAACAAGTCTTGGCCGAAGAGGGTGCATCAAAGTTCAACAATAGTATTCGACTTCTCGTGGAATTGCCACATTGCAACAAGAATAAAAATGATCCTGAATTTTGTGAAATACCAAGGAAGTTTGGGAAAAATCAGTGAGACTGTAAGGCAAAAGATACATTAAAGAAAACTACTTGCAAAGGCAATGTCTTAGGACAATGTTAGAGTATTGAAAGATAGACACATGCAATGGTTGGTGAAAACAATGATAATAGAGAGGAAAAATGGATACATGAAAATAGTGGAAGATTTGAATTTAAGAATCACCGGGGATATTTATTTACGGAGTAGAATTGCATGAGAAGGATAAATTCTTGGAGAAAATTACGTGACAGGCTGTTTTATAGGTTGTGGAAATCGTTCATGGTTCGATTCGAGTAATGTAAAGATAAAAATAAGGAAAATATTATATTCCAATTGAATAGTGGAAAAGAAAATTTACCGGCAGAACTTCAGAGAAATGAGAGCTATGTATTCCGGTCGTATGTTCATCTACACTGATGGATCATCCATGAACGATTCGGTGTGTGCTGCTCTTTACTGCCATACTATTACGAGTTCTACTCGCCTCCATTCCTTTAGCAGCGCGTATACGGAGAAATTTACAATCCTTGAGGCCCTGAAATTCATTCAGCTACATTCCATACGGCGTGTGGTTCTTTGCAGTGACTCTTTTAGTGCTGTGGTCAGTGACTTCATATTCAGAATCTAATAAACTTTGTAGCAGTTCAAAGTTTTGGAAATATTCTTTTGCTGTGATCCTGGGCTTGGGGCTTTTATTGGTAACAAAGAAGCTGTTGAAGCGGCGTAGCGAGGAGCACAGAAAGCAGTTCCTGACATTCCAACCGTTCCCACGTCAGATACAAGGCCTGGAATAAGATCGTGCATTCTTAAGACGTGGCAAGCCGAAAGGGAAAATTGCGCCTTCAAGCTGATGGAGGGAAAGGCTTCGTTCAGACCTCGTCGTCTTGATTTCGTGAGAACAAACGTGAAAAAGTCATCCATACACGCCTTAAAATTGGTCACTATTGTCTTACCCATTTCTTACGCGATAAACCTCCCCCCCCCATCTGCGAGAGATGCAACACAATTCTTAACGTGGAGCACTTTTTTTCGGAGTGTCTCAAATATAGTAGCAGTCGTCAGAGACACAATCTACCCAACAGATTGGACGAAATACTTTGGCAAAAACAACCGACTCTCATATGTTTCTTTAGATTCCGTCAGGAATGTGGCGTTTGTCATTGTATCTGGTATTTATTTATACGTTATGACTTAATTTGATTAATGGAACGGGGCTGCTCCCACAATTTCTCGGGAGGGTTTAAATTAATATCCTTCTTTCTTTTTCCTTTTCTTCAAATGTACATTTTCTTTAAATTTACACCTTCCTTTCCATTTGCCTTTGTATATAATGTGATTGGCAAGTGTTGTCTCCCTTTCCTATCATCTTTGTTTTTAGGTTTGTGGTAATTCGAGAGGGTTTTATTGGATATAGTCGATTTATTCGACGAGTTGGGAAAGAGTCATGTTGGCTGTCCTGCTTGCATGTTAAAGAGGATTGGACATCTTAAGGTTGAAATGATATCGTCGGCGGTGAGCCGTAGAGCTCAAATAAAAAATAGAACGTTACGTACCAATGGAGAGGAGTGCAACCCGTCGAATCCTTTGCATTCATCGTCCTAATGTCACAAATTTTCAACAATTCAAAGAAGCAAGAATCGTGTCCAGCTGCTAAATGTAGAGCATTTTTTTTCGTGTTGCTATCGAAGGAGTTCGGATTGACTCCCTCTCTATATAAAACCTTGATAAGATGTGTGTCACCTCTTTCAGCAGCGCTACGAAATTTTTGCTCCTTTTTCAGGAACGGAGGCAGCACAGGTGTACTTTCCCTTGACACATCTCTCCGCGCATCCTGTTGAGAAGAAGGTTCCACAGAACCCTCTTGTTCGATTTTTATTGGGGGAGATGAATCAAGGATTTCAATTTCATCTTCATCCTAAATCACAAGAAAGTGCATATGATTTAAATAAAATGAATTGAAAATTATAATAAATTAAAGACAAGGTAATGATAAACACACGCACTGCAATTAAACAAAAATATGAAATGAATCTATAGGAAATTAGTTGATTATTAGCACCGTTGCAAGTAGTTTACTTCGCTCCAGAATGCTCCCATTCTTAAAGGAAAGGTTTCCCACCACCGTAGGATACCTCTCACCTTGAAATTTATGCCGACGGTCCATTATACTCACGCAATTTTCGTTTTCTTAGCTGGTGTTTCCGACTTTCTGTCATTTCCGATATTATCCAAACTTGTTTTGTAAGAAATTCAAAGCTTTTCTCTGGATTCTTTCAAGTTTTGGAAACTTGACCTAACTAATATGGATCCCAACAAGACGACTCATAATACAGAATGAAATGCATCACATGTCCGACGTAATATGTATATAACGTATGCAACATTGTTCATGTTCATAAGTGTACGGAAACGTTTTTTTATAAATTGTTATTTAACTTCTCTTGTTAGTTCGTATGTCTTGGCCAAATGTATCATGTTAATTTTCAATCACTTCCCCTCAACCGACTGTACTGAAATTTGACACACATATATAAACCCTCTGACAATGAAATATTATGATGTCCATTTCAAATAAAATTTTATAGAAGGTTTTTTAAAACTTATAGAAGGTTTTATACCGAGATAATTCGCGGCGAATTAGTTTGGGAAGCTTCTCCTGAAACATAATCCGTCACTCTCATACAAATAAGTATAATGCATTGCATAACCTTCGCCTTTCGTTTTAACTTCTTATCTTATCAATGCGATCGTTTGTCAATATATGTTTATGACATCGGAAGGTGTATCCTACGTATGCTATATCATTTATGTTTTTATTTATGTTAATACAAGTATGTGTGAAAGGTATTTTAAGAATTACAAATAAACATTGTTATGACAAATAAATAAACAAATTCCAATACTAAAAAGTATAAAATAAAATAATAGATAAATTTTTTTAAAAAAAAGAAGCTTTTATTAAGCGATAAACTAAAACGAATAATTTTTTTTAATGGGTCTTCAGAACGCGAATAAAACAAATGAATGTTTTTATTAAAGCAATGGAATGTGAAATACTAATGTCTCCATACATATTAATCATTAGAAGATCCTAATAAAAAGAAACGTACTTTCTATCTTTATCGTTAAAGGTGATTTAATATTTTGATGTTGATAGTTTCCGGTCATAATAAATATGTTGGTTCATCAATAATGAAATATCGATTCGTTTATTTAAATTTACGTGAAGTAGTGACAAATAATAAAAAACTATTATCAACTAATTCACCTCTATTTCGAACACAAACATATCTTCTCTTTTTTTTTTTTGAGATGAATATATCGTTAAGTCCTGAAGGAAATTATTTCAATGATATAAATATTTTTAAAACTGAGTATAATTGAAGATTTCGGTCTTAATATGTGAGGCAATCACGGTATTAACTCCATTTTCCAAATGTGTTAAAAGTCAGTGCAATGTTAAAAACTTCAATAGATTTCCTGCGCGCTCTTTAAGACGGAAGTACCCTACAAATTACTACCTAATTCAAGCCTTACACCTATATAATATCATCATTATTATGGTATAACAATGAATAATAATCGTTCTGCATCATTGAAAACAGAGAAAAAACAAGTTTTCAAATCTTACATCTCTGCTATTGCCAACTTCTGCGTCATTTATTTCTGGGCTGCAAAATGTTGTAGGGTGAATGTCGTCAGAAGAAGAAGAATAGCAATCCTGCACGACAGATGACTAGGAGGCTTCTACTCTCAATGCTCTGTAACAGAAGAAAAACATGAATTAACGACGTTCGCCACCCTTTTGCGAAAGGGTGTCGTAGATCCCCTCAACCCCGAAATCAAAAAAAATATCCTCTCGTTTTTTTCCCAATACTCGTGTGAGTATTCACATCTAATATCATATACAACATATAATAGGCACATATCAAATCAAAATTGGTTTTATTTAACAATATATTTAAAAATAAAATACAATATTTATAGATTTATTATATTGGCAAAGCTGAGGACCCATACGCCGCTAAATGTGCCCTTGAGTACTGTGGGCTGTGTATTCGTTAATCACCATTTGTAACCAAGAAAAAGCAACGGCTAAGGGAAGAATAACAAGCAAATGTCCCACCCCCCCCCACCTTCAGGATTTCTTTCTTCGCTCCCTCGCATTGATGAAGAACTCCAAAGAGGTGTCTTGGTGACTTTGACTCAATCGGCTGCGCTTTCATGACGAAACCCCTCCAATGGTTTTTGGAATATAAAGTATATATCCTTCCGGTAGATTCATTTTTCACTCACGCTATATTGACACATAAATCATAAAACTACTTTTAAAAAAAGACATTACAAAGAGAGAAAAATCTATTTTTGATTAGCTTAATGTATTAAAAATTACGAATTTCATTTTATTTATGTTTCCAAATTCGCGTGTAAAGTATTCCCTTCTTTTCCCTCACGCGCCTCAGGAAAATATCTAATAGTTCTTTAAATTCGTTGTTGCCCTCTGTTATTTTAATTCCTAATGTTTCATTTGTATCCTGTTCCTAACGTATCTTTAGAATCCAAAACAGGCGCCATCATTCTGCCGTTTCGCACGGTAACAAAATGTGCACCCAATCCGTCGTTTCCCTGTTGAAAACTCATATGGCGCTCTCGCCCAACCGCCCGCATTCGTAACCAGACTAGACCACATCGCACTTTTATCCCTAACTGATCTCTACAGCTTTCCCTACCCCAACCGAAGTCAAGATGTGTCTGCAGAGAGAGTGGTATTTAATCCAGCCGATCTGCTTCCAGTTTTTGCAACAATATGTCCATAGTTCTTCTTTTAATGTTATCAATCCATATAATATCATTGTTGATGATTTCTTCCCACATATTACCGAGACCTATCGCATAATATACTTTTCATATACTTTGCTGCTACATATTCAAGGATTGATTCGAGGCTTCATTCGAGTCCCCAAATTTCAGCCCGTTATGTCATAGCTTGCGCAAACGAACCACGAAACACTTTATCACAAACGCTGACTTGGATCTCTGGGATTTTGTATCTCATTTGGTTTATTATTTTAAGAGGAGCCATGCCCTTTACCTGTGCTGTTGTAATTTGCGAATTTCATGGTAGTTCATGGGAAAGTTAATTCCTAAGTGCTTAAACATTTTGACTCCTATTTCTTTGATTCCGAATGTACATATTTCATTTTTACTATAGGCTGTACCGTTTTTGAAAGAAATACTTCTGGTTTCCGTTACATTGACTTCCACTGAAAGTTCCAAGCAAAACTTTACGAGTGTATTTAGACCTTTTATTGTTTTCCAGCTGATGACTACTACGTACACGTCAATAAAGTTCGTTCAATAAAAGGTTTATGTAATTAAAAACAAATAATCGGGGTCATCCAAACAATGTTTGAAATGCACATTAAGTTAGATGTAGTTGTAAACTACGTACATGTGTCACAACCGGAAAAAAAAAAGGAAGAATTGAGAGTTGATGTAAAAGAGACTTGTATCTAAATCCCAACGCATCGCAAGAAAATTCGTTCAGTAGAAAGAAGGAGACTATTTCAGCCGTTTCGCGCACAGTTCTGAGTCAGTTACGTCAGAGAAAGCAAACATCACATAACGGCGAGCAATTCGCGATCGTTATCAGTTCTACGCGCAAGCATGGAAAGGGGACGAGCTACTGATCTTGCGATACGCAATCAAATCATGCAACAGCACCAACATGGTATTTCGCAACGCCATATTGACCGAATGTTCCGCTTCACACAATCTACAGAGTGAAGTTATAAAACGTTTCACTATAACTGGAAGTAGGTGTCCGGGAAAGGCTCCCGGTCGGAAGCTGACTTTGACGGATCGGAATGTACGTCTATTTCGTCTGCATATTCTTAAAAATAGGTACTTGGCAGTCGCAGACCTAGTCGTATAGGCAAGACAAAGTTTTGGAAAGACTTTTTCCGAATCATCTACGCGTCAACATATCAAAAGGTGTAACTACCCATCCTACAAAGCGAGACGAAAGATATTTCTCTCTTCATCTAATAAACGTCAGCTTGTTTCGTGGGACATATTTCATCTCAGATGGACTCCAGTTCAGTGGAAGAAGGTGCTGTGAACATATGAATTCGTTTTTCAGAATTAATATGGAAATATTGGCCGAAAGCTTACGAGGAAGAAGGAAGAAGCAAACGATCCATCCTGTTACAAGAACCGCGTGGTTCTTCAACCAAGCTCTATGATGTTGTGAGGTTGCATGGCAGCGAATGGATATGGAAATTTGCATTTTTGTACGGGTACGATAAGGACTCCAGACTATATACGCGTTCTTGTCGCGAATCAACGTCCATCAGTGCAGCGATTGTTTGGCAGAAAACAAGATATTTTCCTATAAGATAACGCACGGCCCTATACGGCGAAAATAAAACATATATTGTAATGTGCGAAACGTGTCCCTGTTTTAGAGTGGCCAACGGCAAGTTCGAATCAGAATAATGGACGTGGCTTATCAATTAAATTACACATTTTATTTCAAGCTAATGAGAATTGCTAATCTATATGGTTGCCCATGTTAGGTCTTCCTTAAAGATACAATTAAACATTTTCAAGAGAAATGGTGTTTTTTGTCTGCATACATTTAATGTTTTGGACATCTCAAAGAATATATTAAGGTGTATGAACGAAAAATTATGTTGGATATCTCAGACTAAAGTTATCTGTGATAGCTCACGCGTTGGCTGTCTAGCGGACAGAGACCACCATTAGCTGCCACAGCTTACGCTGTAGCTGCCACGAGTTTTCGTCTGAACAGTGAATGAGACTAATTTTCTATCGCTGTGGAAGCTAATGCTGTTTTGTCTAGGTGGAAGAAAGTTACATTAAGCGCTATAGCTAATGGATTTTGGGCGCAACAGCTCAGTCACGCTCGAACATCTGATTTAGCTATAAGAACTGTTGTTTGTTCCTCATCGCCGTTCTTGTTCGTAGTTGCCGCTAAATGATTCTCGGTTCGTTGGCTCATGACTGAGGCGGCGCAATCTTACCAATTGTTTTAAGGAATCAAATCTACCATGGCTTTCGCAACTATGTATAGTTGTTTATTTGAAAAAAAAAGACTAATTACAACAACTAAACGACGCCATACCGACGTTGCGTACTATTGTGCCAACTCTTAGACAGCGTAAAACAAGCTAATAAATGAATGAAATGCAGTAGCTCAGTGACAGCGTTCGCGCGGTCAGAGGGAGGGGACCCTGGGTTGAATACTGACGCTGTCGGATACCTGAAGACGGACGTTGAAAAAAAAACGTTTGCAGTTCGTCTGTGATTAAGTAAGGTAAGACTTCGGAGTTGTAAAATATTTATCGTCATGAAAGTCGTAGAGAGAAGAAAGCGTGCAGATACACTCGAATCAAACTTTCGTGCTTACTGGTTGTCAATATCCCCAACTAAATATTTCCTTTTTATCTTGTAGATTAGCTACTTAAGCTGTGCGAACTAAAGCTGTACGCTCTGGTACAGAAGAACGAAAATTCACGTCATAGCAGACGGATGTTAGCTCTGCGAGCTCATGTGTTGTCTGTCCGGGAGGCAGCCAATACATTAACTACCCCAGCTCGGGTTTTTTTTTCATGTGAGAAAGTGATTATGATATTAGAAGAATTCTGGCGTGATTGCAACACAAATTCCATTAGTAACTTACTCACCCGTTCTCTTCATTAATATTTTCCCTCAATGTCTCATTAGGTACTTCTTCCTTAATTACTGGTGAATTATGTACCAATTCCTGTAACAGGTTCACTTTAAGTGCCAGTTCAACCCCCGTGTCAATGTGTTTCTTAATTAGTTCCGATAACTCTTGCAGCGTGTGTTTGATGTCTTCATTAACGTTCTTTCCATCCATCCTGGAATGGAAAAAAAACATTTTTTGCTCTCATTTGTCATGAAGAAAATATTTTAGTATGGGAATAAGAACATGTGAGAATATTTACATAGAAAAGTATTACAATGAGATTTTCGTGAAATATTTTCCAAAATTTTGCTGAAGACTGCCTAGCGGAAATAAAAAATTTGTATGTAACGAAACCATCATGTACGCGGAGGTTATTATTATGCAATAATAATCTGAAAGTAAATATTACTTCTATGCACACTGTATTCACACATTAACTGCCCCCACTTTACTGTGCTCCGAGATTTGGACTGCCTGTGATTGTAGTTTGATATTAAAATCATCGGTTTGTAGCACTTACACATACCTTACGGGTGTACCAACGCTATGAAAACAACAAAGAGACTGCCGTAAAATGAATTCCGTTGGAAAAAGTATTAATAAGTCTTTAGAGCCTTGGACGGTTTTTACTTTCATTTTTTTGAACCCCATTGAAATAAATGTCTCGTCATACCAATTTGTGGTTCCAAATAATTGACAAGGGAAACGTAATGCTTTGCCTCCAGCAACATCAAATTCTAGCCACTTATATTCTGCGAACCACGAACTACTGAATTTTCTTCCTTTTGTTTCTGGATATTCGTTGAGCATAGGTTGAAATGGAACGTCTTTGAAAAATTATAAAGCTACTTGCTTACCGTGAAGCGGGTCTCCATGCTGAAGCAGACTGTGAATATTTACAGACTCGTTAGTCACGCTGGAGATGCGGGTAGATGAAACTTCTGCTACTGTATTGAATGAAACGGACTTTTCTGACCTAAACGTGGAAACAGTATCTACAACGATGGCGGTGTCGTATTGTTCAGTATCACTTCTCGCTTTGCGCGATATCACGGCTAATGCAGCGCGAGACAGAGCGCAGATACGCGCGAGACGAAACGAGCGATGTGAACCTGAGGGGCAGTTCTTTTGCCTCGGAGATTAGCGAGTCACTATACTCATCGTCATGTAATTTTTCCGAAAATTAGGCCAAATACGAATTGCCAACATCTACGAATTTGAGTAATATCCAAATAAATATTATTGATAGTCACAAAAGGGATTATTCGCTGTAAAGAAACACAACCTAATAACACAAACTAAGACACAAGGTCCACAATTCATTCCACACTTTGCTCCGTGCAGGAAGAATAGAAATAGCGCCTCAGGAGCAAGTGAATTCAATTGATGGCCCAGATTGGCGATGGATTTCAGTTTTGAGAAATTGGAATGTACTGCCAACATAACGCGAGGTACTAATATTATTACTCTAATGGACGTTGGCGAATTAAAATTTTTTCTGCATGTGCACGAGCTTTATACCATCATCAAGGCAATTGGACTGATAATAAA
>NNCF01125967.1:468465-486281 GCA_002313205.1 Laupala kohalensis | reverse complement strand
GTAAAGTGACCGATGAATACTGTGAAATTTATTCGCCAGTTGGTCGCGTGTATCCGTAGGCGATAGTGAATGTGATAGTTTCAATTTCACCCCTAACCACTACCTCTCCATCTAGACCACACGCAGAGCCAGAAGCCGGTACGGATAATCTGTTCTAAGGACACTTATCAATTGTTGATAGCATAGCAAGATGTACTTCAACAATCTAATTTCCCGCACTGCTATTGTTACATACCCCGTTTTCCGGTATAAATAACTATAAATTAACCATGAAGCCTTTGGCACACGGGACGCGGTCTGTGGCGATGGGCAGCGATCGCGCGATCTGCTCGGCGGTCGGCGATAAGGCTACGTCACATACAGAGTGATATCTGTTTGAGCGATCTAGTGTTGTGATTGATTTCCGCCGAGCAGGTGCGCAATAATGTTTTGCACAGGCTACAGTGTTCGGCGGTTTTTCTGGTAAAATGAGTAGTTTCGACGAGGAGCAACTGCTACTTCTTTTAGCACTACAGTTTACCACAAGAAAAAGGAGACGATGTTGGGTGCACCCAATTGATATTCAAAGCGAAGGTACCTGTGCAAACGCTGTTACCAGCAGATGCCACAAATCGAAGATCAATTAATGGTGCAATTGAAGTTCGCGAAAAGTTTGTTGATTATTTTGCCAGTAAGGCATAACTTCAGTAGGGTATTGTTTATAATACTTTTTTGAAGTACCTAATAATAAAATAAACGTAACCAAATAAAATCATTTTGTGAAAATAAATAATATTGTGAAATAAAAACATATTCGTTCTTACTACTAATGTTCAGCTCTTCTGCAATCACGATCCATATTTTTGCCCTTTTCACCACCTTTTCTGTCCAACTGATGTGAAGTGACGTATACATACGCGTTCACTCTCTCTTTCTCTGCGAACTGTTCCGTCTCTTTTCCCATCTCGAAAACATTTCTCAACGAACTGATGTAGACCGCGTCGATGGCGCGATAATTTTGTGAATTTGTACGAACGATCCGCTTCCCGCCGGTGGTCGCTGTGACAGAACACCTCACGGGGTCGATGCAGTCCGTTGCGTGATACAAACATGTCGCCTGATCTCTGCACCACGTCCTGTGTGCCACAGGCTTTCATCTAATATTACTATGCGACAACTCGTTTTCGTCGTATATCGCACGAAAACAACATTTGAATTAGGGGTTTCATAGACTTTAGAAGAAGAATTTGTTGCTACCTCGGTAAACAAATTAAAGGAAAGACAATTAGGTGATACCAAAACAAGACTAGTATAGATGTTTTTTATAATTCCCTGTTTAGAGGGTTAAAATGAAACCAATATTTTTCCTTCGCAAAGTTTTACGTTTATTTTTTTGTTACCACCCCCATAATCGCCGCCACTGGTACAGAACACGGACTTCTGGTGAAACCAGGGTTTTATTGACTCATCTCGTAGAGAATTCCCAGAAGACCTGTTTCGTTCTCCTCAAAACATTTGTAATTCGGCTTCTAAGAAGGTACCTATACTTTAGTAATACAATGAAAGGGGACATTAAGTAATATAGCAATATTTTCACCCTTTTTATAAGATTGACGAAATTTAAATATCCTCTCGTGACCAAGGGACTTTTGTACTATAATAGAGAAAATTGGAGTCAACAATAACTTTATGGAATTACAAGATTAATTTAAAAATGAATGAATAAAGGCAAACTTCCCTCTACAGCCCCTAAGGTGTGCCCATGATGAAAAATGATTAAGAAGAAGATAAGTTCTAATGATAGTTAATAAATAAATAAATTTATTGTCAAAAAACAGTACAAACTACGTATGACCATTTGGAGGACAATAAACTAATTTACTCTCCGGAAGCAAGCAAGGGACCATCCCATCAATTCCGAACAAGGGCCCTAAGGCAGAGACGGATTCAAAACATTTCTGCATAAGTTCAAAGAGAAGATAAAAAGTTAGCTGCGAGTTATAATACTAATAGAATGTCAATGTAATTGTAATTTTAATCAAAAAAATACTGCAAATTCAGAGAATACTGCAAATTTAACATATTTGTATAACTTTCTTTATAAGAAGATTAAAAAATCCTGTAGAAGAGATCATAGAAGTTATATGGAAGATATGGCAAGAAAAGCAGAAACAGCAGCTAATTATGGAATCCGAAAGAATTATTTGACGTAGCTACAAAGCTGAGTGGAGGCACAAGAAACCAGAATCAGCCAGTGAAGGATATGGCCGGAAAAGGAATAATCTCAACGCTAAGGTCAGCTGCGGAGGTGGAGAGAATTCCTTATGGAAGTGCTAAACCGAAGTAACACCCTAACAACTGAGGATAGGCTGGAGGAGGCAGTCAATTTTCAATCTCTGAACATAGATGTACAAGCAAGCACCCAATAAGAGGGGGATTAGAAGTGCCATAAAAGAACTGAAGAAAGGAAAGGCAACAGGGAAAGATGGGATCCCTGCAGAAATATTGAAGGCGGACATTCCTTCTATAGTGAATATGTTATATCCATTTTTTCCAGATATATCGAGAGAGGAGAGATTACTTAATGAATAATAAGGGCATAATCATTAAAATCCCTAAGAAAGGAAATTTAAGTGTATGCGATAATTGGAGAGGAGTCGATCTACTTTGTGATTGCAGTAAGATCTTTAGTAGAATAATACTCCATCGCATATCAGCAGATGTAGATATAAATATCCGCAAAGAACAAGCTGGATTTAGAGCCAATAGATCGTGTATAGATCAGTTATGCTCACTGCAATGGAACTTATTATTATTATTATTATTATTGTTATTATTCCGTCTACAGGCCCTAAGGTGTGCCCATGTGGTGCATAAACAAAAATTGAAATAAAAAATTTTGTACACAAAAACAAAAACTGAAGGTAATAAAACCACTTATCTTTCGACTTGGTTCCATGCAAATCGTCTCATTGTAAACACTGACAAAACAGTGTCTATGTCATTTCACAATAGTATCACAAAATCTTTACCCCAGGTTTCTCTTTCTTTAAACGGAACACAATTAAAAACTGTTACAAATACAAAATTCTTAGGTCTCCATATTCAAGACAACCTCAAATGGAATTGTCACGTTGACAATCTTAATTCCCAATTAAGCAAATTGTGTAACGCATTCCGAAACTTAGTTAACGCAGTTAGTCCACGTATTTCCCGTTGCGTATATTTTGCAAACGTGCACTCCCATTTACGTTACGGCATTACCTTCTGGGGTAATTCCGGTCAGAGCATTCAAACTTTCAGAAATCAGAAGAGGATAGTTCGGATAATTTGTAAATCTCACCCCCGAAACTCTTGTAAACCTTTATTCAAGGAATTAAATATCTTAACACTTCCCTGCATTTATATTTATGAAACGGTCGTGTTTGTTAAGACCGAATTACTGAAGCACCACCCTTGCTTTATACGAAACAGTCTCGTTCACGAACACAATACTCGCAATAGGAATAATATTCATCGGCCTAGAGTGTCAACCACTCTTTGCCAAAAAGGACCTTATCATTCGAGAATCGTTCTATATAATTCCCTGCCCAAGAATATAAAAGACATTATGAAATTGAATATCTTCAAATCCGCGGTTAAAAGCTACCTCCTGCACCAGTGCTTCTACACTGTAAAATAATTTATTGATTTTAATTAGAGGTAAATTCGTCTTGTACTTATCACGCCATTGCTGTAGTACTTTTTAAATAACTTATAACTATTTCAAAAACTATTTTCTTGCATGGTTGTTTTGCCGTATGGCATATATTAGTTTAGTTTTATGTGTACTTAACTTTGTCACGGTTGTGTGCATAAATTCTGTAGCCTCATCCTGGCCCGGGTTCTTCTCCGTTTTTCCTTCGGGTAGAGGCGGATTTATCATACAGGTTCTCTAGGCTTTGTCTAGGGGCGAGTTTATTGTAACAACAAATCGTGAATTTAGTGTTTTTTCAACTCTTATGAGCTTTAAACACTATACTTAGAATAATCTATAGTTCGATAATAACTTGTACATGTAAATTTACAAACATATTTGCGTTAAACTACAAACATATTGACATTATATATGTATTATAACTCGCAGCTAACTATTTATCTTATCTAGGAACTTTTGCTGAAATTCTTGAATCCGCCTCTGCCATAGGGCCGTTGATCGGAATTGATGGGATGGTCCCTTACTTGCTTCCGGAGAGTAAATTAGTTTATTGTCCTTCACGTGGTCATACGCAGTCTGTACTGTTCTTTGACAATAAATTTATTATTATTATTATTATTCTTTTTATTTCTCCAAGTGCAATATTGATTGAGTTCGTAAGTTGTGACGCTATGTTCACCAATATCCAAAATGCTTACGCTTTTTTGAGGATTATGTATTTTCATAAAAATAGTTTATCACTTTACATTTTCCATTAAATTAGTTCATCAATTCTCACGGTCCTCTTGTTTAAAATTATTACCCCGGAAACGTGGTGGGACCATATCCTCAAGTGTGGAGCGTCCTTTTAAAACCTTTTTTATAATAGTTTTGTGACGAGATTCTTCCAAGAATTTGGAGTGTAATAATTATCGGTACCCAGAGCAAGTAACACAGCGGTATTTAAGTTCTATCTTTAGTCAGTCATTTTTCATAAAATCCGAATAAAACTTACCTGGATGTCAAAAGAGCTGACCTGCAGAAGAAAATGAAGGATATCGCTCTGGGATGTATGACGGACGTTTTCCTACTGCGCACATAGATACTTCCGACGAAAGGGGAATCCCTGCGGACATTGATCGCGCACGCACGGTTCCCCCACCATCGCCACCAAGGTCATTTAGTCTTATATTGTCTCTGTGCTCGACCACTTGCGGACATTAACTCTTAACTGCATTAATTTCCCGACTGGGCAAGCATAATTCTTTTGAAGCCACCGAAAGGACATTGTCATATCGCTTTCAATTTGTCGTTAAGTTTCACGTAAGCCACACCCGTGAACAAAATGTGTCTGCATTTGTACTTTAACCATTTTGATGCTGGGAAAAGTGAAGCTCAGTCATCGGGTAACACTGCGGATTTTCGATAGACGAGAATGTCACTTAAAACATTTTGGTATTATTAATCTCGAATTTTCACTGCACACTATATCTACGATTCTCTATGGAATAATAAATGTATAACAATGTGTATTTCATTAAAACTTTCTTTAATAACTAATAAAACCGCCACTGCCCTTGGGATTGATGGAATGGTCCCTTGCTTGCTTCTGGAGAGTAACTTAGTTTATTATTCTCAACGTTGTCATACGTAATTTGCAACTGCTTTTTTTACAATAAAATTTATTTATTTATTTATTTATAACACAGCCATCTACAAGATGTACCCATGAGTTCATCAGCCAGTATACTACTCTAGATGAAGTAACCACTACTAGTAGAGTTCTACGTGTCGACTCGAGTATTAATACTGAGTACTCACTTGGTATCGGACGTACGGTATGGATACTCTTAAAGTATCAACCTAAAAGTACTTTACACGAAGGCAGTTTAACACTAATAATTTACATCAGAACGTGCTCATACGGCACACACAACCAACAAATCTCTCGGAACCCTCTCAGATATCAACATAACCTCAAATCCAGACCAGAATCCGTCATGACCACCTCTTTCACTAGCGCACCACTAACATCATACACACACAGAGGTGATGTAACGTACTACGCTAAGAAAGTTAGTGTACCAGTAACTTCTGAGCCATCGCAGAAGTAACTTGCATGAGTATATTGTATACTATATCTACTAGATGCGCAAAGCAAGGACTCCCTAACAGCTTATTCATAAAATAAGCTGTTATGCCGTTTGCGAGAACGAAAACACAAACTAAAATTATTAATATCCCCTTGCACCCATTAAAACAAAAACAGCTTCAAATACAAAACTCCTCCTTTTATATTTTTAAATTAACACCGTTTACCACAAATTGAGAAATAATATCGCATTTAGTTCGTTAGATATACTGAAAACTTCGAGAAGATTCGAAAACCGCATTTCTCCCATTTAAGATTAAAATTTCGAAAATCCCTTTCAAAAAAATTATTTTATTATTAGCTTTATTCAATTACTACGAAAAAAAACAACGGAATTCTTTATTAAAATTCAAAACTTTGTTAGAACGTTCTTAATATTTGTATTATTCTCGTCTACTCTCATATTCCAATATTTCAATCACCTGATGATGACAGAGTACAGCTGTTGAAACGTCGTTAGTGTTAATAAAAATTTAGTCTGCTCACAATGTCCTTCTGAATATGAAAATTATTGTAATCTGAAAATAATGACCAGAGAAATGACTGACAAAAAAAACTATAGTACAGATAAAAAAAGGATAATTTATCTATTGTTGTTGTAACACAGGAAAGTCAGGATACGAAACCCTTGGTAGTCTATTGTTCTCTCCGTATCGATGTTACACTATAGTTCTTCTTCTGCTTTTATACACGAGCGAGTCGCCCCAAGTAACTTCCTTATTTAGGGGAGAAGAAAAGGGGTGGATTAATAATTTTTCGGTAATATTGTATACTTATCCAAAACACAATTGCATTCGCAATTTAGGATGGTTGGATGAACAGACTTGGTCCAATAATCAATTACAAAGTTTCGCTTAAAAGTGCATAAAGGAAAGTGAATAAAAACCGGAGAAAATGAAAGTTTATTGCTATAAGCGCAATTCGCGGTCGAAATGACAAAAGAACTTCCCGACAGGATCGGAACTCAAGTGAGAGGAAAGATGAATCTCCACAAAAACAACTTGTGCGCCGGATAAGAGATAACGAACAGGAAGAGTTTGTAAAATATCAGCATGACGCTATTTCCTCTCAGGAGCCACACAGACACTGTTATCCTCTAGCCTCTTAGCAAAATATACTCACTTGGTAATTGTGGGGTATTGGCAACATTATCAAAGAATTATAAATTAAAAGTCATTGGCTTGTTGCTCATAGTTTTATTGCTAGAAAGCTTTTTCGGCTGTGTAGCAGCCATCGTCTGTAGCATACACTGAATATATACGTTACGTGCCCGCCTTTACCGTTAAAGTACTCGCTACTTATTGAAACTTTCGGGCTCTTAATTAGCCCCAATTAACGGTTTGATTTAATAAATTATTTATTTATCCATTTTCTGAGCTACTCGATTGGCATGTGACGTAACAACCACAATTACGAGAGATCGGTTAGACCCGGTTAGAAGTAAGCCAGGATCATCTTAGTTTTGGTGCTGTAACGTTATTAAGAAGAATTATGGAAAACACTAAATTAAACTCTATTTATTCTAGCCATTAAGGTACTATTGGCGACAGCTGTTACCAATCCTCAAAATAATATTCCATACAAAACACAATGCAGTTATAAGTACAATGATCAAAGTCCGCATCGTCATACGTGCTCCGGAGTGAAATTTGATTCTGAAAGTACTCAAAAAGTAATAAAATTAGAGCTCTCCAGCATCCATGTAACACGTTCCCTTGTAGAGTTATGACTGTGTCTGCTAGTTTGAGATTTCAGTTAGCTAACCGGAGTTTGCTCGAATACTATAAGAGGTACAAAAATCCGCTTGGCGTAACCAATTAGCAACAAAAAAGTAACAAAAACTCCTGTAATTTTTTTTACTGGTCGCTATAGGTGTCTCGCTATTTTTAGTATATTAACATGTTTGTGTTTCTGTTTTTTTGTAAACGAATTTTGTGTTTATATTTCTGTTTATATCAAGTTCTTTTGTCCAGTTGTTATGTTTGGTGTTAGAACTTGTTACTTGATCACCAGACGACGGCGTCAATCCACGTCGGAACGGAGTGAGCTATTCACAAAAAATATAAAAAAATTTAATTCGTCCATGAAATGTCGTACGGTTTTAATTATTTATTGAATTAGATTACATAATGGATGTTCATAGTTGGACATAGTCTTAAATATTGTTAATTTTATAAATATTACCTGTTTTAGCGGCATTCTCCTTTCTTTAATGTAGTATTTGTAAATGGGAATTGTAATGTGCTATTGAAGCTTATCTACATGGAGCGATAGGAGGTAGGAGGGTAGAATGGTATTAGTATAGGCGGGCAAGTTAGATGGGTTTACCAACAACTTGGCCCAGATGGAGAGGTTAGTAGTAGTAGTAGTTAATAGTTATTGATACTAGGAGCAGTTGGAGGTGGATAGAGGAAGGAGGGTTCGCTTTCCACTAGTGACACCTATATCAGCTGGGACATTAATGTGCTACAAATGTTTTGTAGCCCCCACCGGGAATTGAAGCAAGAATTACTTCGTGATGAGCATGAACGCTAATACCCGAGCTACCGGAGGGGTAATATAATAATGTCCTTCGCTAGTATATAATAAACCCCTTTGTTAATGACAATATAATAGTCTTTTTTGTTAATGTAATAAACTCAACACTATCAAAGAAAAACTGTCGAGTAGATTCATTCTCTAATATTCAGAATGCAAGGGTCTTTAATAGACAACTTGTTGCTGTGAGTGACGCTTCCGCAATTGAAGTCCAAACTATGACCGGTTTTCTGCTGACGTCGTAATATACTTTATTTTCTTCGTGGTAGGCGTCGCTCTTAACGTCACAAGCCATCTGGATTCTCGCATCGTGAGTGAGAGTCATCTTGCTTTCTGAAAAAAAAACGCGTTTCATGCAGCATCGTCCTTCGAACAGCAACGATCTTGGGCTTTATCACATATGATTCAAGTATTTGACAAATCCTTTTATTTTAGAGGAATAATTTTGTATTATTCCCTTCCCAAAAATCTATTAGGTATAAATAATTTGAATCTCTTTAAATCCGCGATTGGAATCTTTTTAATGTGCTATTGTTTCTATAGTGTAAAATAATTTACAGATTTTAATAAAAGAAGTTTCAATTCCCTAAAAAATATTGTTTTCCACGTAACTTCGGATGATGTAAGTGATGTTAATATCTCTTATACTTCATCACGTCATTGTTATTGTACTCTAGATATTGATTAAATTCCTTTTTCATCCATGTTGATTTTGCTCCCTTTGTTTTTTAAAAGTTTATTTCTGACTGTACGCAATCTCGGCACGGTTGAGTACATTATCTCTGTAGCCCCATCCTGGCTCGGGTTTTTCTCTGTTTTTTTCTCCGGGTTGTGGCGGATTTTCCTTGGGCGGGAATGTCATTAATAGTTTTGTTTTATTAAATAGTTTCTTTTGTAAATATTAAATCCGCCAGTGCCCATGGACCCTTGATTGGAATTGATGGGATGGTCCCTTGTTTGTTTCCGGAGAGTAATTTAGTTTTTGCTCCCTTCCCCCCCCACGAGGTCATACGCTGTGTGCACCTGCTTTTTTGACAATAAAGTTTTAAAGTTTTTAAAGTATCATTTATGTAGATTACCTGATGGAATTTCTCAGGTATATTAGTATGTCGGAATTCTGCATCTTTCTACATTTCTGTTGGATGTTAATTATTTTTTCTATAAACCGTTTTATTAACCTTTATAATAAATTTATTGTCAAAAAACAGTACAAACTGCGTATGACCACGTGGAGGGAAAAAAAACTAATTTACTCTCCGGAAGCAAGCAAGGGACCATCCCATCAATTCCGATCAAGGGCCCTAAGGCAGAGGCGGATTCAAAAAATTCAGCAAAAATTCCTAGATAAGATAAAAAGTTAGCTGCGAGTTATAATACTAATAGAATGTCAATATGTTTGTAATTTTAAGCAAAAAATTACATGTAAGTTATTATCGAACTATAGATTATTCTGAGTATAGTGCTTAAAAATCATAAGAATTGAAATAACACTAAATTCACGATTTATTGTTACAATAGACCCGCCCCTAGACAAAGCCTAGAGAACCTGTATGATAAATCCGCCTTTACCCGAAGGAAAACCGGAGAAAAACCCGGGCCAGGATGGGGCTACAGAATTTATGTACACAACCTTGCCAATGTTGAGTACACATATAACTAAATTAATATGAGCCATATGACAACACAATCATGCAAGAAAATAGTTTTTGAAATTGTTATAAGTTGCTTAAAAAGTACTACAGCAATGGCGTGATAAAGTACAAGATGAATTTAACTTTTATTAAAATCAATAAATTCTTTTACATAATTAAATACAACCATTCAATGATACAACGAAAGAAAAATTGTATATACAGTTGACCTCGGATTAGGTTGACTTGTGTTCTAGTCGATCTTTTCTTTCATAATTTGGTTCGATTTTAATCTGTTGACTGAGATTTTGTCGACTTATCCCTATGATCTCACTCCTATGTTTGCAAAAACTATACTTGTAAACTTGTTCATTGATTATAATTGGTTAATGGTGGTGAACGTATAATAGAAAGAAAGTGATTGTCAACCGAAAAAACATTGATTTTGCCAAAGCGGTTTTCAACAATTTGCATTCACAACAATCCTGGTTCGGTGTTATTTTTATACATATTAATTTCTTTTAATTATATTAGAAAAATGATTTTTACATTAAGGTTATCGGAGGAGTAATGGTGTATGTGTGTGTATATTGAAGCGTGCTTGTTCGTATGAGTGTATGTCTGTATCTCTTTGTAAGTGAAAATGTGTTTCTGTACGTATGTGAATATACACACATATTGACCTCATTTAATCTTTTAATTTCTTAGATGTATTATCCTTTTTGCTTATAGTGTACTAATTTTCTAAGCTTTTCATTCTGTTCGTGTGTGTATTTTATAGATATTTGAGTGAAAATTTATTATTTAATTTCTTATTATCGTATTATGTTACGGTACTGCGTAGTATGCAATGGAAAATTCCTTTCTTATTTGATTATATATTTATTTCATGATTTAACGGCTCTGACTGCCCCTAATAAATTATGAGCAGTCATGATTATTTTTCCTGGACTGCACGTGTGAGGAGCCAAAGGAGATGGGGGATGGGATCCTTAGTGTATAATAAGGTTGAGTTGAGTGTTTGTGGAGAGAAGAAGGTAGTGTGAATGTTGAAATGTTTTAATGAACCAACAGTTCCCAACAGTTAAAACCCTGCGAAATTCTTTCCGTCTTCTGCCGCCAGTTTTGTCAGTTTGCTCACTCTGTATTTGTTTTCTTTTATTCATTTTTCATTGTTCTTTCCTTTCTTTATTTCAACAACAACCAAAAATACACTTCTTTCGATACTGTTTTACTCAATTATTGTATACTTTCATGTTGTTTTTATTATTGTCATATTCATGTACATATATATTTTTCAGTGTACGTTACTGACGATGGCTGCTATGCAGCCGAAAAAGCTTTCTAACAATAAAACAATGAGCAACATACAAACGTGTTTTAATTTATCATTCTTTGATAATGTTGCTAACGCTCCACAATTACCAAGCGCTTTGGCAAAATAAATATTATTTCGGTTGACAATAACATTATTTCTATTTTCGAACAATGGTATCTTCCCCAATTTTAGGAAAATCTTAGGAATACTGCGGATATCTTTGGATAGTTCTCGCATGCGACATGAATCCACTGACTTTGAAGCGGGTGCTAGTGCCGTGATACCAAATGTCATTGTTGAGAGAGGTTGCTAAGTGTTTGTGTATTACATCTTATCTACCCACTTAATATTAATTTATTTTTATTTTAGCTATATTTTCCCCCAAAATAAGTCATTTTATTCTGTATTTGGTGTGTCTTGAACGTATTAATTGGATTGATTCGTGAGGAAATAATTGCTTGAATTTTCTTCCATTTTGGATTACGTCGTTTGTTTTTGGACGGACTGTTGGAAAAAACAGACAAATCATTGTACTTGGTTTCTCAAATATCTGATTCTCTGTAGTCAACATCATTCTTCGCTCTCACGAAAAGGAGAACTTTGGAGGAGAGTCGCAGAACCTGAAGCGTAAGATACTTCGTAAAAAACAGACAACAAATAACGCAACCTCCACCAGAAAATATGCTGCGATTTTCTTATAACAAGTTCATAGCTCCTTCACTTCATAGATTACTTAAGTCTTAGAACATGAAATTGATTTCAACATTTGAGAATAAAAGGAATAACTTGATAGCGAAAGGGAAAGATAAGAAAGATCATATGAATACTAACAACGTAGTACACAAAATGAAACGTAAAGATTGTGATGCTAGCTACGTAGGTCAAACGAAAAGAGGGTTAAAAACTAGAATCCAGGAACAAAAAAGGAAATTAAAAATCAGTATAACATAGTGTGGTTATCTCACATTGCATTAATAATGATCACTTTTTGGATTGGGAAAATATATTAATATTGGACAAAGAAGTTAATTATTACAAACGTTGTATATCAGAAATGATATTTATACGCACAGACACTGTAAAACTATCTGGTTTATACAATACGATCCTATAATATGTATGTGTTTCTGCTGTTTTGTAAACATATTTTGTGTTTATATTTCTGTTTATATCATGTTCGTTTGTCCTGTTGTTATGTTTATTGTTATTATTCGATCACCTGACGACGACGTAAATCCACGTCGAAACGTTGTGAGCTCTTCAAATAAAAAATAAAAATATTATTCAAAGTCCATAAAACGTCGTAAGTTGTTAATTATTTATTTAATTGTGATATACTACGATTCCTGTAAAAAGAGATACAGAAAATTGAATATGGTTCCCCAGGTAAGTAAAAACAAACATAATGTCAATTTAAAGGAAATAAACCTCAAACTCATAAAGACACTTCCACCTCGGGAACTGCGCTGGGTTTTTGTAATTAGCTGATGTTTTCTGAGGTTTGTGTCAGGCGTCCTTTGTTCCTAAAATGGGTGTAATTGTATTGAAAGAGTTATATTTATTTTTGATTTTAGGAAAACTAATTCCTTTGATCAACTATTTGAAATTGACTACAAATTTTAAAAACATATTCGAAAATGCTGGGAAGGAACACGTGATGAATAGTGCATTCGCAATAATTTCCTCTAGTTTTGGTGGAATTGCTGTGTAACACCTGAATAGTTCATGAATTGCATCATACATCCAGCAAGTGATAAAGAAAACTTTATGCTTTCCCCAAGTTTGTATTTTTGAGGGTAGTAAGTGGTTTCCCACTTTTACATGAACCTTTGAATATTGTTTTTTATGTCCTTTGATTGATAAGTGGTCGAATTGGAATGAATGATTTTGTCTTTAATTGTAATAAGTACCTGTTCGTCGTTAATGTCCTCGTCCTTTTGTTAATACCAGAGAATCGTCGGTTGATACAAATATTTCTCCTCACTTGGACTTTTGATTCAAAAGCAAATATTATTTTTTAAATGGCAATTAATATTGAGTAAAACTGTTATTCAGTAATGTTGTGAGTTGTTCCCTCAATCCCTTCTTGTCAATGATATATGTAGCAGAAAGTGTTTCTTTTTTAAAACCATTAATGTGAGTTAACTATTAACATGATGAAATTTTGTACACTTGAAATTCAAAACACACTTCCTTTTATAGAGAGATCAGCGCAGGGACATCAAGCAGCCGTATTTATTAATTGGCAAAGAATGCCTTTGATGAAATATATATACTCAAAAATAAATTAAGTGACGGTCACCTGCATTTATCTATGGCGATCAAGAAAGAATAGTTTTTTACCCACTGTAGTATTTGTGAATCAGAAATGTAGCTAAGTGCTGTTGAAGTCTATTCTATATGGATCGAAAGGAGTTAGGAGGAGGTTGGTAGGTCATTGTTTGTAGGTAGGAAGGTTAGCTGGGTTTACGAACAACTTGATCCACGTGGAGGGGTTAGTAAGAGTAGTTAGTAATAGTTCGTTATTGATACTAGCAGGAGGTGGATACAGGAAGAACGGTTTGCTTTTCAGTAGTCAGAGCTACATGAACTGGGACAGTCATGTGAAAAGCCCCATCGAGAGTCGAAACCGGGATGACTTGGTGATGAGCAAGGACGCTACCACCTGCGCCACCGAAGGGAAGAATAGTTGTACCAAATCCACGCGGAAAAACTGCAGATACTTATCGAACTATCATTAGAAAATTGTAAGATCCTCAAATAATTAAAATTGTTTTTACATTTCTACCGAAATAAGAAACATGTTGAGGTTCATGAAGAAACGATAGTTCTCCAAATGTTTATGTTAATATCTATCTCATTACAGAACATAATAAAATTACAAAAAAAAAAACTACACATAATTATGATAAATAAGATGGTGGTCAGGATAGTGAAAGTACTCAGAATTGTACAGATATACTCTTAGGAACCCATATTGTTTCCAAAAACAGCGATATGAAAAAGTATTTAAGAATGTTCGTGTCCAAAATTTTTGTGTTATTTCGAACAAATATTGGAGGCGGGGCTAAGGACTAATTGTTTGCAGCGTCCAAATGAACTTTTTGTCCCTCCTCCTCGTCTCTCATTTCCAGTAATTCACTACCAACACCATAACTAATTTTGGAATAACTAAATTCTTTTTTGCACAGTTGATGTTTTCTTGGTAATGTAAAATTCTATTTAAAAAATTCGTAACTTCTCGTTTAAAGACCGGCAAACTTCATTACTCCTTTTTTTTCATAAAATCACACACACATAGCCACATTCTGTGACAATCCTTTGAATGGTACCTCAATTTTGTTTGAAATACACTTCAAAATTATTAGAGTCACGAGGTATTGAGTTAACGCTAACTAGCGTACACGGGGTTAGTGAAAGCCGCTTTTCAACGCCTCTTCGTAACGCCGCACAGTGGAGTATATCGAGGTCAAACCTGGCATTCACTAGCCCCGTGTACGTGCCCCTTAACTAGGGTTAGTCTCGCTAGTTAGCGTTAACTCTATACCTCGTGACTCTAATAATTTTGAAGTGTATTTCAAACAAAATTGAGGTACCATTCAAAGGATTGTCACAGAATGTGGCTATGTGTGTGTGATTTTATGAAAAAAAAGGAGTAATGAAGTTTGCCGGTCTTTAAACGAGAAGTTACGAATTTGTTAAATAGAATTTTACATGACTAAGAAAACGTCCCCCTTTAAGTGAGCGCACATCTCCGTCGGCTAAGCAAATTCTCTAGAGCGAAAATAAGTATCAGTTCTAACCTACGGTGGACGTTCCTTCTGATGACACAAATAAGACTCTTATATACAAAAGTCAACCGACACGAGAGTAATGACTAATGTAGTGTCTGGAACTAGAGGGATACTTGGTAGACATGACAAAATAAAATCTAAGCAACGTTAAAACATCACAACGCCTAATTTTTGTAAAATTCTTCTTTATTAATCGGAGATAGATAAGACTTATAGTAGAGCGAATGTTAGTAGAGTTAATACTCATTAATTTTATAATTAAAAAAATATTTTGAAAGTCTGCAAATTCGGGGGATACGACCCTGCTTTGATGATACGGGTGGGGCGTGCTACTCCCCACCAAATCTTACGAAATCAGCGCCAGTGAAAGTAGGGTTATGGGATTGAAATAGTTCGTGCTCACATGATATCATCGATACTAAAATTGAATCAGCTGGACTTCAATGTAAAGCTGATGTCAATTTCTAAAACGAGCTCGTTGAAAAATGTATTAAGATCTCAAGTAAGAACACATTTTGATCTAGCCAGAGCTTAGGATGTTCTGAATCCATGGAAGGAATGCGTCCACTCTTGTGTACACGGCGGCTTTTCTCTGACCACATAGATCCTTCCCGAACGACAGAATTCCCACCACCTGCAACGGAAAAAAGTTTGCTCAGATCATTTATAAATATACTTCTATGTGGGGAGTTTAAATGCAAAGGTTCGAAACGTCGTAACAACCAAAAACCGGTTGAAATTTGAATAAAAGTCGCTTTGGGATTCCGTAGTGAGACATTTTGGGACGTGAAAGTAGTGTCCGGCACATGACGCAGGACAGAAGCAGGTAGTTGAGTTCCGTCCAATTGACGCGGCAGTGCGTGTGAGGACATACCGATACTCATCGAATTTCTCGAGCACGGAAAAACCATGAACAGTGACGTGTACTGTGAGACAAATCGTAACCTACGCAAGTTCATCAAGACCAAACGGCCTGGACTGCTCACGAAGGGAGTGATTCTGCTTCACGATAACGCGCGTCCACGCGTTGTCAGGGTCACACAAGGTGTACTGGCCGAGTTCAAATGGGAGCAGCTTGGGCATCCGCCCGGACTTGTTGCCCTGTGATTCCGTACGCTAAAACAACATCTCAAAGGGAAGCGCTTCAACTTGGACGACGAACTGAAGGACACAGTGGAGGACCGGCTCTTGTCTCATTCTGGGACCAGGTAATCCTTCGGCCAGCGAAACAGAGGGATAGTTGTGCTAAGACCTCTGGTGATTACGTTTGAGTAAAGACTTCGATTATACCCACAGTGTCGTTTCGTACCTTTTCATTTGAACACCCCTCGTATTTCTAATGTACCGGATGAGTCAATTACATGAAACACTTCAAATATCCCCAAAACATATAGATATAACAAACGGTTTTCGCTGAGACGAAGCTAATCATTTAACGCAGCACTGACCAACTTACTTTGGCCCGCGGGCCATTTTCTATACTCCTTCGATCGAGCGAGCCTCTTTCGATACTCTTTACGCGGGATTTTGATTCTCATCGACAAATAAATATTATTTTGGCTGGGAAATGAAGTCGTATATTTCTTTATTTAAAAAAAAGTATGATTAGTATTTAGTATTATAATAAAATATTTTCATATTGTTATTCCGAACACAAATTTCTCTTTTCTCTCACCGGACATGTGATGCCAGGTCAAATATTATTTTTCACGCCACAAAAAACTAAGTTTTATGAAATGTTCTATAACTCGCAGGTCGTCTGTTGGTCTGCGATGATTTAACGTATTCAAGTGATTAATATTTTTTCAATTGTAGTGATATTAACACTTTTATTGGTTATTTATTTTTACTTTCTCATATATGTGGTATACAAAAAGTATTGCAATCGTGAAAAAAATTCGAAAGCGAGATTTCGACGGAAATATCCGTTAGGTTATCCCTGATTCCGAAAAAAGGTTTTTTTTTGGCATAACGCCCGTCTGCGCGCGGCGATTCTGAGTAAATGGGCGAATATATTTAATTCATTTTTCCTATTTAAGGTAGAATTTCCCTGTTGTCGATGCACGTGCTCTAATTTTGTTTTTGCTTTAAAACAAACGGTACTTTGTCATGAAGGTCAAAGTACTCTTTTGAATTTTTCTCATAAACAGCTGCAACGATTTTGCTGAAATTTTCTGTACTTAAAGTACACTACTGATAACATAAAAGGGCCCATTTATTTTTCGAAGTCCCACGCTCTGACCAGTTTTGGATCTGTTAGGTTTGCAACGGATCTCTCTTCTTGCTTTCCCTTCGAGAGTGGAAGTTTCGTTCGACGAATCGTAGGTCTATTTGAAACGGCGCCTATATTTGGAAGACATTGTGCGGCGGGTAAATCGTAACTAGATAAAATGTTTAATTACACCGCTATTAAAGAAATATTTTGTATTTTTTTATTATACACATTTCAGACTTCTATAACAAAAGTATTCTGTATATTCTTGACTTCAATAAACTTTACCATTCTCTATATTTAAACGACATCTCGAGATTCGTTGTCTCGAGAGGTATTCGTAGGCAATGTAAAAGATATTAGACTTTCTATAAAAAACGTTTGCGTAATACTGTGATAAAATATAGTTTTTAACAGAATTTGAATATAACTGCAAGATATCGTATGGAATTGGTATAATTCGAATCACAAATTACTTATAAATATTCCTATAATTTCTTATATTTATACAGTGAA
>NNCF01125967.1:439078-468395 GCA_002313205.1 Laupala kohalensis | reverse complement strand
ACGAATTTTTTTACAATTGAAATACTTTATATATTCTACATACTTAACTCACTCCTCATTTATAATGTTAGTATCGATATTCAGTATTATTTATTAATTTCCGGGGCAGGGAACGAACATTGTCATTTAGAAACTTTCTTTGCGGGTATATAACTTTTTACGAAGCAACATGGATGTTACATTTGTGAAGATAAACGTATTAGTCAGACATTCAGTATAATATTTACAGTAAATTTAAATCGAGCGAGGCAGTTAACAAGGTCGTATTTAGTTTTATATGTTAAGTTATTGTAACTTGTAGTTCCCCGTATTCCTGATTCAGTGTCATATTCTAAGGACTTGTTATTTTAAATCTAGAAATCTTCTCCAATTAACGTAACATTTTGCCGTCAATTCAACAGAGAATTTCATATTTTCAGAAAGTGTTCAACAAATATGGGATATTATACGAAATATGTTTTTTCATTGTAATATTTATGTTACTTATGCATAATATTTTAATGGCGTTCTACTTTTTACTGGCTGTAAAATTAGAAATTTAGATCGCTGAAATTTTCCTCTCGGACATACGACGAAGGCGCCAATGACACGTAATTTCGTTTAACAAATAGAAGAAACTTTTATATTTGATTGTCAAATGATAGAGCAGGAACAACGAAGAGATTTCTAATGAAACTCGCGGAGAGGAATACATTTTAGATTTATGTTAGTGTAAAATGCATTATGACTCTGAAAGGCTAAACCTTCACAACATCTAGGGTTTTCTTTTTTCCTTTTTAATGTTTGTATTAAAAATAAATTTATCTACAATAATGTAGTGTAATTAGAAAAAATACAAAATAAGAATACAGGTACCCTGAAGATGATTCTAAACTAACATCACAACATTGACCACGCACGATTAAATTGCAATAGACTGTTTAAAAAAAAATAAAGTAATTGATTGTTTATAATAAAGTTGCATAATTAATAGAGTATATACCTTTTTTTAATAAATATTATTCTCCAAATGTATAATGTTGTAAATCTAGATGCTACATGAATAAATATTTATTGAAAATATAGTTTGGATATATATATATTAGACCCGTTTCCTACACAATATTTTTATTAAAATGTATCACTGTATAAATATAAGAAATTATAGGAATATTTATAAGTAATTTGTGAATCGAATTATACCAATTCCATACGATATCTTGCAGTTATATTCAAATTCTGTTAAAAACTATATTTTATCACAGTATTACGCAAACGTTTTTTATAGAAAGTCTAATATCTTTTACATTGCCTACGAATACCTCTCGAGACAACGAATCTCGAGATGTCGTTTAAATATAGAGAATGGTAAAGTTTATTGAAGTCAAGAATATACAGAATACTTTTGTTATAGAAGTCTGAAATGTGTATAATAAAAAAATACAAAATATTTCTTTAATAGCGGTGTAATTAAACATTTTATCTAGTTACAATTTACCCGCCGCACAATGTCTTCCAAATATAGGCGCCGTTTCAAATAGACCTACGATTCGTCGAACGAAACTTCCACTCTCGAAGGGAAAGCAAGAAGAGAGATCCGTTGCAAACCTAACAGATCCAAAACTAGTAAGAGCGTGGGACTTCGAAAAATAAATGGGCCCTTTTATGTTATCAGTAGTGTACAATTTTTATGCATTACCATATTAGCGGTATATTTTGTCTTGAAATGTTTACGGTTTAAAGAAGCTTAAATAAAATTTAGCAATGTAAATGGACCAAGATGTAGAATCCACTTTTCTTTAACTGAAAAGAATTATATGATATATGATAAAATTCATATGACAGCATACGTACTGCAGATACGAAAATACATCAATTTCCGTCTTTAACGAAATTGCATTGACATAACACTTTTACGTTATTTATAAGACTGAGATGTCACTATATGTATTGAAATGATATTCTGAATATTTATTTTACTTTCAAATTTCAAATAAAGGATATTAATAAGTTCATCTACCGACTTTGAGTATGAATGAAGCACTGAAAGACGACCAAGATTTGGAGGAACATGCCAAAAATGATCCTTTCCCTATATATAAATTTTTCTCACTTGTGCTGCTGACGGAGAAACGCATATGAGAGAGTATGTGAGATGGTTTTGCACCACTAGTTTGTAATAACCTATACTATTATTGACGTACATTATAAACATTTGTAGTGTTTCCTCTTATTTGTTCATTCTTTTATGTCAGTTTTTGTTCTGAATTTCAATGTTTTTCCGTTTTCTAGTAGGATGATTATACCTTGAACAAAGTGAGATACCACAGGTATCAGCAATGTGATGTAACTGAACCGAAAAACATCCAATATGGCTACCTAACACGAAGAGCCATCTTCTACGAATTTAAGTAATACCCGAATAAATATTAATCGTAGACACAGAAGCGACTATTTGCTGTAAATACCATGTTAATAAACATCAAACTAAAGAACAAGGTAATATTCGTTGAACATGCTCGATACCGAAAGAAAATGGAGCTGCAAGTGCAGTGCAATTGATTTGAATTGACGGCGGAAGTTGGCGATAGATTTAAGTTGAAAGTAATTCAAACGTCCTGCCAATATAACGCGAAGTACACTCATCTTCACTCTTATTGACGATAGCGAAGTGAACGTGTTGGCTACGCTGTGTACAAGGTCTGTACCATCCTCAAACCGGTTAAGGTGGGAAAGGCGCTGCAAGTTAGTCAAATCACTGAGATACATAATTGTTTTCTTAATTTTTATTGTAACTGTCATGAAACACAACAATATGAATAATAATTGTGAAAACCCATTATTTAATTTCTGTCTATCGGTTAATATCATAGTACAAACAATATATATATATATATATATATATATATATAGGAAGGCGAACCGGTGGTGTAGCGATTAACACCCTTGAGATCAAAGCGAGAGACCCGGGTTCGAGTCCCGGCTGGTCGCCATTTTCACTTGACCGAAAGTTATCACATATAATCTCCACGTGTAGGGTACATGGAAGAAATATGTACCTAATATATAGGAACTCGTTTGCAATACACAACAGCATGTTGTGTATTTTATTATTCATTCATTCATTCATTTATTTATTTATTCATTTGTTTATTCATTTATTTATTCTTTATTTATTTATTCATTCATTGATAATAATAAATTTAGTAAATTAGTTTATTGTCCTCCACGTGGTCACACGCAGTTTGTACTGTTTTTTTTGACAATAAATTTATTATTATCTTGTAAAAACAAGACGCATGGCGGCGGGGCACAACAGTATCGTGATTTACGCACCTCATCTCATAGGAAATTGTGAAATATCTTTCTCTGATGTCCAGTGACCGCTCGATAAAAGTGATGTAAAAAATACTACAAAAGAAAATTTACCACCAATCAAAGTACTCTTCCATCACTTTCGTGATTTAAAAGTTGGTCTTATTTTGTAAATAAGTGATTTCTCCATAAGACGCAATGTATTTCACCATCAATTATAATCGCAATCATTTTATTTATGTTTTTCACGTTGAAATAACAATAATTACATGTTACTCTGTTCATTTATGTCGATTTAAGTTATTTTTGTGAAATAATTCCACCTTCGCTAGTACTACCGTAAGCCGGCAGTAAATAATTAAATAAATAAATAATTTATTGTGAAGAGAGCAATGGCAACCTGCCGATGATTATGTTGAAGATAACAAACTGATTTGCAGCAACTTCTTTACAAAAAAAACTCATAAACACACAGTGTTCCTGGTTTTTTTTACTAAAGTTAAATTTCCTTGAGGGTAGTTACATGACTCGCAGTATACTTCTGCTTACCTCGAAGGTACGGTCGCTTTGCTTCGTCGCCACGGGCGCCAAGCCGACCAATCCCGTCCCGCTGTCTCCGTCGCACGTGTCCTCTTTCTGACCTCCGGCGCAGACTTGTCGCTCCGAGTCCACGAAGACGCGGAGCTGTTTGGCACACTCTGTCGCGTTCACACTGGGGAGATTCACCCACAGCAGCACGTTGCTGTTCTCCTCTGCGCAAAAGACGGTAGTGGATATTAAAGCAGGGTATTCTTGGTCAAACTAGGCCTCTATAAAGGGGCGTGAGCGCATGCGCCATATTTGATCTTACTTGACATTAACAGTACATGGGACGCACGTATTCACGTCGAGTTGCTGTTTTTAATTTTCAGTTTTATTCATAAAGTTGCTATTTATATAATATCAACTCGAGAAAACACAGTTGAAATTCTATCGTTGGATGTTGATTTTTCTACATACGATAAGTGATTGGAAAATATATAAGTGTACTCTGAAGGTTATGTTATATGATTGAAAACATCCAGCATTTATTAAAGAAATCATGAAATTTACACACAATTTTCTACAAATATGTCACATGTAATAAATTACAAATATAACTTATTATTTTTTCTTCGTATAGTACACATCAAAAGTGATCATAGCAAGTAAAAACAACATGAAAATAGTCAACAAAAGCGAAGTACGTTTAATATTAATATGTTTGCTTCAATAAAACAATCATTCAATAATCACTCAATAATAATTATAAATATTATATCACATTGAAGGGAAAAATATTTCCTCTTGTATTCATTTAGAGCACTTCTGAATTAGTTATTTAAAACATTATTACCTCAATGAACGTTGAATATTTGTACAATGCGATTACTAAATATGTAACGACATCACCAACACGGAAAACAACACTTAATTTTGATTAAATCAATTAATTTTTTTGAAAATATTCTGCTTCTCTTTACCGTGTGTTTATATGCAGTCGTCATATCGTACTAGGCCCTCTGTAGTATTAAATATGGCGCATGCGTATACGTATCTCTTTAGAGCTCTAGTGAACCTAATGATTATCGGACGTCCTCATATCGCATGTTGAATCCGAGTCATGTTTTTGGGATGTCTGTAGCGCTACGGCGAAAACACAAACTATTATATAGTGAAGTCTAACATATTCTATTACATTATCGTAATACGATATGTGGTTTAGTACCTCAGTTAACGCAAGATAGCACTAGTGCCATCGCCATCCTTTGTATAGCTAATATAATAATACAATATAATCAAACTCTCCCACGACGTATTTCTGTTTCCGACCGCATGAAGGCGCTACAGACATCCTTAAAATGTGGGAACGATTTTGTCCGATTTACTGTGTTATGCGGAAGTCGTATACATACGATAATGAGTAGTAGTATGAAATACATCGGGAGCTGAACAATGTACTCAGCAAGAAACAGACGAGAGTTTGAATTAAACTTTCATTTAAACACTTTTTATCTGATCTTTAAAAAAATTAGAACTAGTTGAAACTTTCATTGCAATATTGGTTTCGCAAAGAAACCGCGAGTTCAGAAGCGTTATAACTGCGCCCATCAAGTTGGATTTATAACGATAATATACAAACTATATTGCATCATTCCCAGAAAAATGTCACATTTCTAGCTTAATTAGGACGAGTTGAAATTTAGATTCGGAACCAAGCAAGGAACCATTTCAACAATTCCGATCAAATTGAACTAAGGAACACCATAACAAAGCGCGAGGTGGGATAATAACTTTAGAGATAACATATACAATCGTTGCGTATATAATATACAATAATAAATTTTAAGAAATTAAAATACAAGTTGTTGAAGCTCTGTGACAAATAACATGATTTATGCGTTCTATATTTTTATATGGAAGAGTTACCCCACCGGTGGCGCAGGTGGTAGCGTTGTTGCTCATCACCAAGTCATTTGCCAGAGAATTTGTAGCTTTTCACATTTATGTCCCAGGTTCATATATCTGTGACTATTGAAAAGGGAACCTTCCTTCCTCTATCCATCTCCTGCTAGTATCAATAACTCTAAGTATTACTAACCACTTCTACTAACCCCTCCACGTGGGGGCCAAGTTGTTGGTAAACCCAGCTAAGCGGTACACCTACTAACAACAGCTTCTACCACCCAACTCCTAACTCCTATCGCTCCATGTCGAATAGACTTCAATAGCACTTAGCTACATTTCCCATTTACAAATACGACAATATGGATGAGCTTCAAAAGAAGATGATCCAGATAATGAAGGAAAGGGATGTGTTTTGTGTACGTCGCATACCAAGGAAAGGATACATAAAACGTAGGAACCGTAATATTCGAAATTGAGCGATGTAATGATTTGTCGTGATTTTAAGAAGAGTAGAATTTTTATATAATCGTCTAGAGCAGCACGAAAATCGATGCATTTAGTGTTGAGTTCTTTAGTAAATTTGAGTCGTGAAACACTTCCTTGTCGGTGCAAATATATGTTGGAGACTTCTTCCTTTGAGATTCGTGCATAACCACAGCGCGTGTTCACGTTATGAACAGTAATTCGTCTGCAAGTGATAAGTTCCCCTTTTTTATTGATTATTTGAGACCGTTACGTTTAACATGGCGCGTTATATTGCTTGTGAAAAGCTCTATTAAGCTGGACCAACCTTTATATCACAATCAAATTAAACTAGTGCCAACATTTAGTACCATTTAAATACTTATTAATTACTCAAAAATAATTTTTTAAATAAAGTCTAGTTTAAAAAAAATATGGTTGTCGTATCCTTTGCCATTTTTTTTCTGTAACACTTAGAATTATCATAGATTTTCAGTACGTCTCGAATACAGTGTCATCACATAGTAGTTTACGCGGTTTTTAATAATTCAATACATGATTTTAATAACAAGTTTTTTATTACTCAATTGTTATTATATTTTGTGTTTATAGTCTTTCTTTTTGTTAGACGAGTTTGAACGATTTGGCTATATTTTTTATTTTTCACTGATATGTGAGTAAAAAATTGTTTATATAATTGTTTTCGATAAAAATTTTGTAATAATTTTTGCGTCATTAAGTAGTAATTAATTCAAATGTAAATATGTTTTGTTGATGAATTGTTTTTTTTATAAGCGTTTTAATGAAAGGTTGTGTCAGCTAAAAAAGACAACCTTTTTTTAAGAAAAACTGGACATTGTTAGAAGTTTAATTTCTCGGTAATTAATAAGTAATTACATAATACGAAACGTGGGCACTAGTTTTTTATTTGATTGTGTTATAAAGGTTGTTCCAGCTTAATAGATCTCTTCTGAAAAAGGGGTACGTACACGGGGCTAGTGAAAGCCGCTTTTCAACACCTCTTCGTGTCTCCGCACAGTGGAGTAGTCGAGGCAAAACCTGGCCAAAAGTATTTTATCCAGTAAATTTGGTGAATTTTGTCGAAAAATCATTTTTAAGTATATAAACAAATATTATCTTCATTGTTCATGTAAAGTAAATATATATAGCGCTTCTTTTTAATTGTTTATGTAGATTTGATACATAACTTCTGGAATCAAAAATACATATAACTTAACATTTCTTTATTTACAAGTAAACGATAATTCGCCATAATCCATCAAATTCATGGGATAAAATTATTTCGGCCACGTTTCGTCTCACTGTTCGTCACCAGCACCGTGTACACGCGCGCAAGAAAATAGTTCTTAACTGAAGGTACTCACTCTCAAATGTGGTGTTCATGGCTCCCCAGCCAGCCGCTCGGAAAACTTGAGACTGCGAACCCAAGTCCCCTGGTACTTTGGTTCTGGGCAGACACACGGGGCGAATGAATTCTACACACACCAGCAAACGAAAACTGTTAAGAGGTGAATAAGATAAGAGACTGGAAATTTGTGCTCTTTGTTTATTAGTTACGTAATGACAGGAATATTAGGCAGATGAGGGACATCAATTTAACCGTATCAGTGGCGAATCTATGGGGGCTAAGAGGACCCCCCCCCCCATTGGACCTGAAATCTTAACAGATAAGGTTCATAATGAAAATTGAAGTTGATAAATGGCATACTTTGTAAAAGTGTTACCAGATTAGTAATTGTTATTAGTTATAATTCTTATTGTTATTAATAATAAAGTTGTTATTAATACCACATTAATATTAATTATTTATTTGATGCATTTTATTTAAACGTAATATTTATTAAATTTGTGTTGTAAAACCTTAATTTAAAAAAAAAATGCTCCCGGTTACACCCACCCCCAACCTGGTTTGAGTTCAGTACGAGATAACAGTGTAGACGGGTTGGAAAAAGTGAACTCAGAATCTCCTGCTTCGTTCGCGAGGATGACCTCCACACCACCCGTTTGTTTCCACAACTTCTCATTTTCATCTCACTTTTTTTTTAAACAATGATAAAGAGTATATCTTTTAATAATTCATTTATGAAAAAATGTTGATTATATTCGTATTATTTGAGGAATTTAGATTTGAAGATACGTTTTTATTATTAACATGGTATTGCTAGTCTTGGCTAGTTTATATATTTACAGTCTTAATAACGTAGTAATTGTCTTTTCTGTTCAGTCAACTTTATAAATTATTCGGATTCAAGAAGATCCATTTCATTTCCAAGTATTTTCTGTACCTCCTTTGACGTCTTATCTTGACACCGTGAGGTGTTCCATTATTTACGCCGCTTCGATGTGTTGGTAGAAACTGGTTGGTGAACATAATGTGATTGTCTATAATATAATATGGAGAAGTGAAACGCGTTATTGATTTGTTCCATTCTTTCTTCGTTGTAGAGTTAACATGTCTACTCAAAGTCACGATATTTTGTCTAAAATTATTCAATATGACTGCGTTAAGCAAATTGCCAACCTCTACGAAACAAATCCTTGAAACTCACTCGCGTGCAGACAGCGGGCCACAATGTCATTCTCATCAGAACTCATTCTCAGGTCGTCGAGGGGTACGACGGACGTCTTAGGAGCTCGCTGGGGGAATACCGCGTCCGAGTGGGTATTTGGGAGGACCGCTTTACCTGCGCCCGCGCGGCTTCGACGTGTGTCATCGGCAGTGGCGACTGTGTTGCCATCGTTATGTGCTGTGACTTTAGCTGTTTTATTACTAATTGGCGGTGCAGAATCAAATCCGGGCCCTGGAAGTGTGAATCCCGCTTGCGAGAAGGAGTCTCGGGTGCTCTGTAAAATATTGCGTTGTGGTATGGAATGCGAGTCCTGTAGACTCTGGTTCCATATGTCGTGTAGCGGTGGAATGTCTAGTTTACTCCCGAGAATAATGTTTTTATCTGCGAGAGATGTTGTGTTGAACGAGTCCAGCGATTGGATTCTGAATTAAATACTGCAAACAAAGTCGTAGATGACCTTCGCGCCAGCATGCGCGAACTGGAACGATATTCTACAGGACAGCGCAGTATGGAATATCTTGTCGTGGAAGAAGAAATTCAGAATACTACAAGTCTTGTATTAGATGACCCAATCGTTCGTCACGTGCGGAAGGATTAAAACACAAAGGTTGAGTGCTATCCTGGTATCCGGACGGAGTAACTTCGGCGGGTTATGGAGAATAGGGACTTTGGCAGTCCGAATTCAGTAATTTTGCATGTAGGAACCAACGATATCAAAAGTTCACGTAATATCGATCGCATGATGGGACAGGTGTATGATCCGGTATCTGCTGCAAGAAAGAAATTCCCTCGTGCCAACATTGCGTTGAGTGGTGTGTTGCGCCGTAAAGATGTGTCGTGGAGAAAAATCGGGGCCATCAGTGATCGATTTGAATGGGTATGTAGTGCACTCAACGTGACTTTCGAGGACGTCAATAGCTGGATCGAAGAAATACATTTCGGTAGAGACGGACTTCACTTCAATCGTGGTGGAGCGTCAAATCTTGGCAAGCTGTTCATCCGTCTATCGAGTGCGGAGATGGTTTCAACCAGCTCACTGGTTTGAGATTGCGGAGCGGTTGGAAATGGTGGTGACGATGGAGGTTAGGGACGGACGGACGACGGCGGGGCGACGCAGGACGTCGTGGAGGCGGAGGACGGCGATGGAGGCGGTGGCTACAACGTGAGAGGCGGCGAAGGCGGCGGAGGCGTCATCGGGGGAAGCAATGGTTGCGGCGATGGTGAAAGGGGAGACTGAAGGAATTGCGGCGAAGGAGAAAATGGAATTCGTCGACTGGGTAACAAGGGTGAGTCGTTAGTGTTGCTGCAGGTGAATTGTAGAAGTATACACAAGAAAAAGTTAAAATTTCCCAATTTAGTTGATATTTATGAACCAGATATTATTATTGGAACGGAGTCATGGCTATCGGAGGACGTGAAAGATGCAGAAATACCTCGTTCAGATTTTTCGATTTTCAGACGGGATCGCGTCAGTCATGGGGGTGGAGTTTTTATTTGTGTGAAAAACAGTTTATCGTGTTCTGTAAGCTCTTTAAGGTCGATGATGTTCACGAATTAATATCAGTTGAAATTGAAGGTTATTCAGGTAAAACTCTAGAAATTACAGGAATATATAGAGCTCCAAGTGATGATATGCGCGTAATAGAAATATTTGTTAATAAAATGGATCTCAATTCAAATATAACAAGAAATAGCATTTTCGGCGGGGATCTTAACTTACCACATGTTGACTGGGAGGGTGACTCGGATAGCATTAGCAATGCCCAATCATTAGTAAACAATCTAGTTTGGGATTGTGGCTACTGTCACTAGTGAAGCAACCTACCAGAGGGGACGCTATTCTCGACGTTTTCCTCGTACCTCTTGCGACACTGTAGACTGTATAAGTGACCACCGCGCGATAATCTTAGAAGTCCACTGGGCTACTTCTCAAATTTCTAGACCACAAGAAAGAATAATTTATCAATATAATAAAACAAATGTGCCAGATTTCCAGTCTTTTCTACGTGAAAATTACCCGAGATGGGCAGGTAGGGGATATCCAAATAAATATTAATAGTAGTCACAAACGCGACTATTTGCTGTAAAAAAAATACAAGTTAATAACACAACAAACAAAGACACAAGGTAATATTCGTTCCACTCGTTCGATGCAGGAAGTACAGAACAGCGTCTCAAGAGCACGCGAATTGAATTGGTGTCCAAGGTTGGCAATGGATTCAATTTCGAGTGTCCTGCCAACAGAATGCGAGGTACCCTTATCATTACTCTTATGGACGATGGCGAAGTAAAATCGTTGGCTACATTGAGAACATATTTTATACCAACATCTATCCAGTTAGACTGACAAATAAATAAATATATAAATAATTTATTGTCAACAGAGCTGTTACAAACTATGTAAGACCACAATGAGGACAATACAGTAGTTTACTGCTACTAATATACAATAAACTAATATACAGTGCGTTTTCGTTCATGATTTTTACCTTAAGTTGAATTTCTCGAGGCAAAGTAAGATGACTTTGAGAATATAACCCACCCGCTTTCTATGTTGCTTCACTTACTCACCTGTATAAGGCGCAGGCTCCGGCAAACGTAATATGGAAATGTCGGCTGGATTTTTTTCCCCCTTCTTCCCTACGCTCCGGTAATCGGGATGAGAAATTACTTTGTCCACCACGTAGTAACGAGTGAGGTTATCCCGCTTGCGCAAATCTGTCGCACCCAACAGCACTCCCAACCTGCAAAATGGATGCATCTCAGTCTCACAACATATTCACGGAACTTATAAATAAAACGGATGTATACAGAAAGTCACGTAACTTTGCCCAAAATTATGCAATATGGCTACCTAACACAAATTGCCAACACCTACGAATTTAAGTAATATCCAAATACATATTCGTAGTAGTCACAAAAGCGACTGTTTGCTGTAAAGTAATACAAGTAAATATGACAAGAAACTAAGACACAAGGTAATATTCGTTCCACACTTTGCTCGATGCAGAAAGAACAATAGCGCCACAAGAGCAAGTGAATTGAATTTATGGCCCATAATGGCAATGGACTTAAGTTTTGAGAAGTTGGAATGTCCTGCCAACATAACGCGAGGTACAAATATCATTACTCTTTTGGAAGGTGGCGAAGTAAAAGCGTTGGCAACATTGGCAACAAGCTCCGTGCTGACATGAAGCCAGTTAGACTGACAATAAGGAAATAAATTGTTGTCAAGAGAGATGTTGCAAGCTGCCTATGACCACGTTGAGGACAATTTAGTCATGTTTCTGCGAATAATATGCAATGAACTAAAAAACACATTTCGTTTCTGTTCCAGTTTTTTTTCTTTAGTTGAATTTCTGGAGGCAAAGTAACCTCACTTTGAGTGTAGTCTGAGCTTTGGTGTTGAAATTCCCCGTGTGCGGATTACACCCACAGTGTCAGAAAACAGGTTCCGAGTGTGCTCAGTGAAAGTCAATCTTACGCAAGACATTTTTGGAGTGGGTTAATTGTTGTAGATAAATGTAATACCTCTTATCTTCATTTGTTGACGTAATATTATTGTAATAATTTTCACATTTACATATTTACACACGACATAAATCGTTCTATGGCTCTAATGGCCCCAAAGTCGGCGAACCGTGAAGCTCCAATTAAAAAGAAAAAACGATTACAATAATTATTACTCTAACAGATTCGTAGTATAGATCAGAATCGAGGGTCGTCCAACTGGTGGCCCGCGGCCGCATGCGACCCCCGAAACATTTTTACGATCCACGAGTTATAGTACATTCTACATATAATTTTTCATCAAATGTTAGGGGGGCGGGGGCACAACGTCCTGTTATATGCTGTCGAAGTAAATATTTCACATGGCATGTCCGATGAGATAATAGGAAATGTGTTGGGAACTATGTTGTCATGCATTACAATATGAAAACATTTCATTATAACACTAAATATTAAAAAGTACTTTTTATAAAATAAAAAAATATACTATTAAATTTTCCAGCTTAAAATGATAGAAATTTGTTGATGAGAGTCAAAATATCGCGGTACACGTAAATCGATGAGACCCATTTGTTGTAGTCGTCGGGCGACATTTTGCCAAAAACCCCACCTGAGGATCCTTTCGATCTAAAGGAAGAAGAGTATGAAAATCGAAAATGAATTAAGTAGAGATTTTATTGCGGAAATATCTTGGAAACAATAATAGAAAAGGTCTCTTGTCTTTAGTTCCCTCAAAAATTGCTCGCGCCATACTTTTATTTACACGAAAAACTCGGAAAAGTAGTCTTCCCAATATATTAGAAAAAAATATCGGTCGTAGAGAGAAGCAAAGCACAGAAGATTTGTGCACAATAAAAATACCTTCAATTTGAGACTTAAAATTGAAATCGGTCAAGAAATGAAAATGGTACAGCAAAAAACATGAAAATCGGCTATTTTTATTGTTATAATTATGCAAATAATTATTTAAATATTGGTCAATACTTCTGAATACGTGAGATTTGTAATGCTTAAAAAGTGTACAAAAGATGGATGCAGTAAGTCCCATACTTTTTGCAAATTCCAATTTATTTATCTCGTCAGAGGCTTTTTAGCTGCCAATTGTTAATAAAGAGCAAAACTAACAATCGATGAAAATTAATAAACAATTTTTTAAAGGCCTTGAAATTCTACATTTATAAAAAATAATTTTTTGACCCATTTTTTCATTTGATCATTTCTTATACACAAATAAAATATACTTGTTATTTTAATGGCAGACATTTTCGAGAAAACACCTTGAGACGCTGATTTAAAAACAAAAAGTTTTGTGGAAACTCTATCACCAATAGAAGATAAGTTTGTTACGTAATTTAACATGTAAATTTTATTTGAAAAGATAAATCGACCTCTGTATTTACGTAAGCACACAGTCTTGTGTCTCAAAAAAATACCACATAAAACACACGTAACACATAATGTAATTTATTGCTGTGATATGAATACAGCTATTAAAAAACTAGGTTAAGAACATATTTAAAATTGTGTAGACGTTTCGTCTTACAGATATGAAGACATCTTCAGGTGCATGACTATAGTACAATGTTAAGGAACTAAGGCAGTCAGGAACTTCCGAACGCCGATCAATACATTAAGTGCAAAGGTCAACATTTAGAGTATAACCGACAAACAACTCAAAACTTGTCATACGAAATGAGTAAAAACAAGAACATACAATACATAAATAACGACAAACATATAAATATGATGGAATACAAGAAAGATACAATGATATGATATATGACACACAGATTCAGGATGAACAGAAAGAGACATCGTATGATAACGTGTTGTATCATAATTGAAATGATGGATTTTGTTTAAATTAAAGATTTATATTTTTTTATTAATTTACTAGTGTCTATCAGTAAGTTATTAGTTTGTAGGTGGGAATTAATGTACAACATTTCAGAGTAATATTTTGTGGTATATTTTCTCAATATTGAAAATAGTAGCTCCTTCCCAATCCATCACGTGGCTATTCTTGATCCGATGATCTGAGATGACGTTATACTTTTCAGATTTTATATTATTGATGCGTTCTTTAATTCTACATCCCAATGTATGTTCCGTTTGACCTATATAACATATAGATCAATCTTTATATACAATCTTGTAAGCGACATTGATTTTTCAATCTTGATCTTATATGATTTTACAAAATTCAATTTATGATTAACCGTAAATACCACATTATATTGTAATTTTTGAAATATGTTTTTGAATCTAGAACTTAAGTTATGGTTAAGGGTTGTAATTTTTAACGAAGATTTAAACATTATTTACAATAAATAAATATTAGCGAAGATTTTGCTTGTTATTAATTTGGACGATTTAGTCGTTTTCTGTTGGCTGTCGTCTTTAATGAAGTTTGAATCTTCGTTAAAAATTTCCCCCATTTGTTTGCACGTCGTCCTTTGTTGGTTTTGCGAGTCCAAAGCCCTTACGCGTCAGTCGAGGCTGTGCATAATCTATTGCAATGCAAAGCAGATATCTCAAAACATCGGATGTCTAGCAGACACATAAACTGAGTTTTGTCGATCCGAAAGGACTAACACCTAAAACTCCTTGCTTATCTTTTGAATTAGCATACTCGGATGTGTCCTTAAGGATATCCTGCTTATTTCAAGATTTAATTAATGTCCCCACTATTTTTCTGACTCTTGAGAAACCTTCTTCGGTCAACGATCCTCTCGGTTCACCCAGCATAGCTAACACGGGAAACATTTACTGAAATCTCAACACGATACTCACAATTTCGCTCCGTTTGTAACTCTGGGGTCCACGCAATGTTGAGCCGTCAAAACAAAGCGAGGGTGAATGAGAATTCCACTGCAACCCATCCTCTCCTCTCCTGCGACAAAAAAAACAAAAAACAACCCACTCTCATGCTCACGTTTACCACTGTAACTTTTTTTAAAGTACTCTTTGTAAACGGGAAATGTAGCTAAGTGCTATTGAAGCTTATCTACATGGAGCGATAGGAGGTAGGAGGGTAGAATGGTATTAGTATAGGTGGGTCGGTTAGCTGGGTTTACCAACAACTTGGCCCACGTGGAGGGGTTAGTAGAAGTAGTTAGTAATAGTCAGAGTTATTGATACTAGGAGCAGTACGAGGTGGATAGAGGAAGGAGGATTCGCCTTTCAGTAGTCACAACTATATGAACTGGGACATTCATGTGAAAAGCTACAAATTCTTCTGGCCCCACCGGGAATTGAACCCGGGATGACTTGGTGATGAGCTAGAACGCTACCACTTGAGCCACCTGCGCGGTTAAGAAGGGATCCTATTGTCGCAATGGCCAAGCGAAGGATGTTTCTCAAATCGTACTCTGCTCTAAGGGTAAAAACTGTTGAAATTCCGTGCCTTTCGACAAGAAGTCTCAGGTTAAAGTTTCTCAATTCGCGTCAGCCCCGGTCGTTTCAAGCGAAGGGTCTCCTAATCCGGCGCACACCCTCCTGATTTCCCTACCGTCCTTCGTACAACGAAGGGAAATGTATGAAACCGTTTTCGTGGAAAGTGCGATCATCCCACCCCATTAGCCGACCCAGCCACAGTTTGTAGGCCGGCTAGTATACTCAAGTTATCGAGAGTTTGGACACCAAAAGAACAAAGATGGTGGACTCGAGTGGTGAGTCAGGACAGCCACCACCAATATTTTAGAACAAAAACTCTGACACTCATTATGACTTGGACTGCCTCAGATTGTCGTTTGATATTAAAATCATCGTTTGGTAGCACTTACAATACCTTACGGGTGTACCAACTATGGAAACAATAAAGAGACTACCGTGAAATGAATTTCGTTGAAACTAGGTTAATAAATTAAGATTTCTTGGACAATTTATGCAATGTATTTTATTAATAGGAATATTAATTTTGTGTTATTGTATAAAAGATAAGAAAAACGAGTATTTTAAGGACAGGCTCTCCTAGAGGTATTTTGTCAAGTTTGGTGGTAGTGAATACAACGTATAAGATGAAAATATCACTAAGTCGAGTAGAATACGACATAGGGGGAATCAATCGAGTAGGTTGGCACTTCTCCCGAATTTGGTAACTTTACGTACAGCAGCTAGTCTTTAGCTGCCGGGAATTTGGAACCTTACGTTGCGCACCTTATAGCAGAATTCTCATAGAGACGATCAACCGTCTCACACAATTTCACAAAGTTTCAAGAGTATACAGTGTGCATATATTTCTTCCGTGTACCTTAAACGTGGAGAAGATACGTGATTGCTCTCGGTTCAGGTGAAAATGGCGACGAGTCGGGAATCGAACCCGGGACTCCTGCTTTGATCGCAGGGGTGTTAACCACTACACCACCCGTTCGCCTTCTTCAACTGTACACCATTACCACCCACACCTAAACAACATAAAGTTGTCAAATATACTGAGTGTCTACGAATCCTACGTAAAAGTCTGGAGAGATGATTGAGCACCTTAAAAGGAACAAAATATCATAAAGGTACACGGATCCGAAAATGTCACGCTAAGGAAATACAAATATTGAGTAAGAAAAAGCGCGCGAAGAGCTTTATTAGGAGAACAGAGAAACGCATGTCGGTGTTCAAAGTGCAGCAGAAGCAAAGAAAAACAGAACACAAAAATATATTTATTTTCCAATTCCCCTAATAAATGTGGTAGTATTTTTGTCCTATAAATCATTGTTGTACATAAAATAACACCTCTTAGAGTCCCTAAAATGTAGTTCAGCAATAAAACGTGAGTGTGTTTTCAGTTTTAGTACAAAATTCGTGATATTCTTTACGTATTAAGGGTAACCGGAGCGGCCTTATTTCTTAAGGTTAGTTTAGTGAATTCGAGGAACATTTTCTCTGAAACTAATAAACATATCTTTCTAATTTTTTTACTGCATGTTTAGTAATACTATTTACACAAAATTTATAAGTAATGATTAGAAGTAGTTATTATTTTTTGTTGTACAATGTTTTAAATTAAGATATTTACTTTACTTTTCATTTTTTTTTAGTTTTACTTCAATAACTTTTGTCTCATGTAACATATTTCGCCATTTGTAATAAAAAGAAAGAAAGAAAGGAGAAGAAGCAATATTGAGTAACAATGTCATTGCTCTATTGGTTTTAGTTTTTGAGAAAATGTTCCTTAAATATGAAAATTTGTAAATTACGGGAAATGCCTAATCACGTTTCCTAGTGCATTCCCGTCTGTTGAGACCCTCTTGGGGAGAACCGTTCCTTCGGGGACAAAGCTTCCTTCGGGTCGCTCCGGAGCCGCCGTGTAAGTTCCTTGTTAAAGGACAATAAACCAGGTATTGCCATGACTGGTGTCATTCCCTATTCTCATTTTCTACCTCTCATCCTTCCGTAGACATATAAGGGAATAGGGTAATTGCTCCTCAAGCTATAGTGCCTCTCCTTTAGTTGGGTGACCAGGTTAAAACAAACTCTCCTGGCGACACGTTGAAATAAACCGTGAAAAATTACCAAATACTATCGTTAATTAATTTTCGGTAGAAACTGATAAACGGCAAATGGATAAGGAAAGGTATTTTTCTTCAACTACCAGATAATCATAAAGGTCATGTTCTTTTACAATTATAAGTTAAAGTAAATAAAATAATAAATATTCTTTGACGACTTGTCTATCAATAATTACAAAAAAATATCTGCACGCTTTGAAGCACTGGATTTTTTAACTTTTGTCCAGCAAGAATCCCTTTTTATTCCTGTGTGCGATGATATTGTTCAATGCACTGCTATTGTTTCGAAAAATGTTGCCAGATGAATAAAACTAATGTGTCACATTTTGTTATTGGGAACCCGATATTTTGATTCTCATCATCAAATTTATATAAGTTCAAGCTGGAAAACTGAAATATAAAGATATTTCTTAATTTAAAAAAAAGTGTTTTTAATATTTAGTAATATAATAAAATGTAACCATATTGCAATATATCACGGGTTAATTGTTTTTTTTATAATAATCATAAATTTATTGCCAAAAAACGGTACAAACTGCGTATGACCACGTGGAGGAAAACAAACTAATTTTACTCTCCGGAAGCAAGCAAGGGACCATCCCATCAATTCCGATCAAGGGCCCTAAGGCAGAGGCGGATTCAAGAATTTCAGCAAAAATTCCTAGATAAGATAAAAAGTTATAATACTAATAGAATGTCAATATGTTCGTAATGTTCCAATTGTAATATATCCAAACACAGTTTCTATTTTCTCTCATCGGACTTGCGACGTCGTATTAATTCTTACAGCTTCGATTTATACCATAAATTTGTGTCCTCCAACGTTTCATGAAAACATTTTGATGTAAGATGTACTTTAACTTTGCGGGCCGTGTGAAAAGTTTCACGGGTCAATGCTGTTCTACACAAAATGAATAACTCTATTTTGTGTAGTAAAGTTTCGCTTTAACTAAAAAATGGTGCAACGTACCGAAACGCGGTTTACCAATCTGTACGCAGCATTACCTGACCAATCAAAATGCTTCTATGCACATTTAAAAAAATGGAATATTAAGAAATCGTACTTGAAGCGCGTTGTGTAAGTGAAGTCGGAATGAAATGGGTTTCTATTTCTAACGCTTTCTAAGTCAAATCGTAAGTTTGGTTTCGATACATCATTTTGTTCGTGAATTATGGGGGCAACAAAATTCTTAGCACACACACACAAACATACACACACATACGACATTGGAAATCATCGCTAGAATTTGAAAACAGTCTCTCCTGGAACCAATTCACAAAGATCCGAAGAGATCTAACTGACGCTAGGAGCAGGCTAGCCCCATCCTGGCCCGGGTTTTTCTCCGGTTTTCCTTCGTGTAGAGGTGTTGTCTCGCTAGGCTCTTGTTTAGAGACGGCATCAATTGATGCAATTATTGGCGAATTTAGTGTTATTTAATAGTTACGAATTATCAACAATACTTTCTAAATGATTAATAGCTTGTTAATAATAAGTTCTTGTGAAATGACTTTTCTGTTTTATTAAATACAATATTTGTTGGTATTTGTTAATACTATAAAACGTGTAGAACTATTTTTTTTTCGTTAGTTGAAATGTTAAATCCGCCTCTGCCTTAGGGCCCTTGATCGGAATTGATGGAATACGTCCCTTGCTCGCTTCCGGAGAGTAAATTTGTTTATTGTCCTCCACGTGGTCATACGTAGTTTGTTACTCTGCTTTTGTCACAGTAAAGTTTATTATTATTATTATTATTATTATTATCAGAACTCAAAATAATTTTATCGATCGATTTCAGTGCTTTCCCCACACGCTGTGTGTGATTGGCAAGAAAAAGGAATTGGTCGTAATTTCAATCAAATTACTTTCATGATGTAAATCTGTTTTTGATGGCATTGTCATCACTTGAACATAATAAAAATTTCCTTATAAAATAATAACAACCGAAAAAATACAAAATACACATTATTAAGTGAAGATTCAGGTACAAAATGAGAAAAGTCTTCTTTTTTTTACTAAAATACTGTACAGAATTTTTGTATTAGTCAATAACTAAGATACTTTTGACATGCCAACATTTCGAAAAATGTAATATTTTCGAGCTGGTACAAGTTTTTTCTTGTCTGGCAGTTGCCAGTCAATATAAGAAATTTGAAGAAGCTGAAGATGGTATTACGTAAATGGAAACGTTAGCATATTCAAAGATTAAATGTTCAGGATTTACGGAGATTGTGGCATCAACATAACTAGGCTTGTTTGCCTTTCTTAATGACGGCTCATAGCCAGACCCTCTCGTGGCCCCCCTCAGCCATTGTATGCCCCTCTCGAGGCTAAGGTGGTAGCGTTCTTGCTCTTCGCCAAGTCATCCCGGGTTTAATTCTCAGTGGGTCAGAAAAAAAATTTGTAGCGTTTCGCATTAATGTCATAGTTTATGTGACTACTGAAAAGCAAACCCAACCCTCCTTCCTCTATCCATCTTCTTCTGGTATCAATAACTATTACTAGCTACTCCTACTGACCCCTCCACGTGGGCCAAGGTGTTGGTAAACCCCGCTGACCTAACAGTAGTTCTGACCACCTACGTCATATCACTCCATGTAGATAAGTTTCAATAGCACGCTATATTTCCCATTTACAAATTCTACAATGAAAAAAAAAAATAGTCAGACCGACCAGAGGATTTAGAGACAAACTTCGGTTTTGTGTGTTGTTATGAATCAAAAAAGTAAATTGCCCCAAAATCATGAGCCACCTTTTACGAAGTTGCTCGACCAAACGTATGCGCTTCATATCTTTTAATTTCATATCTTTCAATACACATTATGTAGTAATAAAGATTATTAAAGTAGGCTTGTTTAAAAGGACTAAACAAATATCCGTATAATACAAAATGATTCGTAAAAATAAAGCTTATTTTCGATGAAAACATTTTTCTTCATAAAAATTGATGACATCATCTGATAAAGCATCGAAATACGTATAGAATTTATTGCTGGAAAAAGTTTGTCTTGTAAAATTAGTACTATTTGTAATTTTTTTACGAAAATTCCATGAAAGTTATTTTTAAATAAAAGAGCATCAAAACTATAATCCAAGGAGATCCAGAAGTTATCTATTGTGGAATAAGTACACGAATAATTGAGAATAGAATATAGGGATCTGGTTTGACATGCAATGCCCCGAATATTGAGAGGAAGGGGTGAAGTCGTCAATGGAATGTAAAAGCAACGTACCGCCGTTCGCCCTGTAAATCATGGCCACCTGCCACGGAAGGAAACCTCTCGGCGCCTCTCGTCCTTCGACGACGTGGTTTAAAATCACAAGGCCACACGGTCCGCTTGAAGCCTGGTTCGATGGAAATAATATTCGTGAACAACTCCATATACTTGTACATGCTATTAATAAATAAGTAAACTACATTAATTAGTTAACACAAATTTGTATAATACATAAAATTATTAAAATATATGTAGTATTATCTTGACGTACGAAATACATGAAGCGGATCTCTTTTGTCGGTAAACAACCGAACATCACAAATGAGTAGACGTACTTTATAAAAGTTGAGTGCGACTGTGGAAGATATCTAAGGTTAGTCGTGACATGCGGTTTATCATTTGACGTGTTCAAATGGTTTATTCAATTTGATATTTGTGGATAATATGTATTGATTGAACAAGAGCTGTTAAAGCATCACTAATATTTTAACATTTGCGATTACAATAAATGGGAGTGAACATTTTCCAATCAGCGGGAAAAACGCGCTTGAAAGAATGTGTGTATGAAAGAAGGAAAAGGGATAAATACTTATGAAAAAGTTACCTTATAGAAATAACACATAAGGATTACCTGTGGCGGTGCTTGCAGCTGTTTCATATGTAGAATCTTCTCTGATTGGGATGCGCGTGGTTCGTCAGGTCGTGTACGGTGGGGTGGCTGTAGCGGTGGGTTGGGTGGCTGCTGTGCCGGAGGAAGCGGATGAAAGTGAGGCAGTCTATGTGGTGCATGTAATCGCTGTGGTTTAGGCAAAGGGTTATACCGCGAAGGTTGTGGTTGTTGGTGCGTTACTGGCAAAGGCATCTGCGGGTGAAGTTGATAGTGATAGAACGGAGGATGAGGATTATGAAACTTCACTATGTGTGAGTCACCTCCTTGTGGCCACTGCTCCTGCAACAATGTTCGTCATTTTTGTAAATAAATTTCAAAATGGCGTATTTGGTAAATCCGCCGCTGCCGTAGTATCTTTGGTTGGAATTGATCACATGATTCCTTATTTGCTTCCGGAGAATTAGTTTATTGTCATCCACGTGGTCATACGCAGTTTGTAACTACTTTTTTGAAAATAATTTTTAATCATTATTAAAATTTCCACGTTACTAACAATCACTTTATTTTCACGACTCATCAGATTCAAGGTCATCGCGTGCAGTTACTTCACATTTTATGTTGTAAGTCATGTAAAAAAGTCACCATAGTTAATCAACTCGCACCCTTATACATGTTCCCAAAATGTAGTTCTAAACTTCATTGTCAAAAAAGCAGTTACAAACTGCTTATGACCACATGGAGGGCAATAAACTAATTTACTCTCCGGAATCAAGCAAGGGACCATCCCATCAATTCCGATCAAGGGCACTAAGGCAGAGGCGGATTTAACTTTTCGACATACTCCTAACGATAAAAAAATTGTTCCACACACGTGTTATATATAGTATTAACATAATACCAACAAATATAATAAATATGGTTCATTTTATAAGACAAAATAACAAAAAAAAACATGCCAAATTAAACAACTACACCAACATTTTTGATTTCAGGTTCCTGTTGCCTTTGGAACGAGAGTAATGTATTTTTAGTCCAGCGTAGACGAACTTTCGAGGCATCTGGGGAACATGTAAAAATCCTAATCCGTTATTATTAGATTAGCATGATGTATTCCACACAGAATCTTGTTTATGTTACTGCTTGTTCTAATATTTTAAAAACAATAGACATATTTTTGTATCCTTTTTAATACTCTCAAACGAACAACACTTGTTATTATAGGATACATCGTTGTATTTGTAAAATGTAGCTTAGTGCTATTGAAACTTACCTACATGGAGCGATAGGAATTTACGAGTTGGGTGGTAGGTCATTGTTAGTAGGTTAGTAGGAGCTGGGTTTACCAACAGCTTGACCCAAGTGGAGGGGTTAGTGGAAGTAGTTAGTAATAGTTCGAGTTATTGATAGGAGGGGGAGCTGGGTGGACGAAGGAAGGTTTGCTTTTCAGTAGTCACAGCTATAGGCCCCATCAGGAATCGAACCCAGGATGACTTTGTAATGAGTGAAAACACTACCACCTGACTCACGGGTGGGGCTATTATATGATATCCACTCTTTGTAAAGATATAATATTATTATTTATTATTAGCGAGTTCACAGATATTAAATGTATCGTGAGATATGTATATTACCTGTTTTTGTTGCGTGGACTGAAGGCAGCACAGTTACATCGCGCTATGGATTAACTAGGTCATTCCTTTAATACAAAAGCCAACGAAAAAATTATTGATTACTTTGTTCCTCGACATTCCTGTTTCTGGCTGGTTGGTGTTTGCGAGAGGCATGTAGATGGCTTTCGAAATGTTGGCCTAACGAGTGTCTTTTATATAAGCGTCCTGTACAATCCGAGCAAAACAAATATCTCTAAAACACATATAAAGTCAGTAGTAATAAATGGATGCCAGACCTGGATTCTGGGAGACAAAACTCCAAAGTTATTTGTATTTGAAAGAGAAATCGGGTCCATGCAACAAGGTCCAATATAGCGGGTAAAACCAATAACGAATTAAGGGACACGTCCAAAGAATATAATGTAGTTGGATACAAATAAAGTCTGATCATAGCGTACCAACGAAAACTCTCTCAAAAATTATACATGAAAAGAGACCGAGGGGAAAACCTAAACATAGAAGTGAGGCTGCAGTGTGGAATTGCTACAATTGAGAGATTGGAAGAAGAAGGCAGAGGATAGAGAATATTGGAGGCGATGAATAGAGGATGTCATGGCTTTCACTGGACTGCAGCGTCACAGACGAGAAAATTCGATCATTAAGTGTTAAACTACGTCTGATTAGAAACATAGAGAATAGAACAAGATTTCAGGATTTCAAACAGGTACTCCAAATATTCCTCTCTCACGTAACAATAATTTGACAGATGAAATTTAAAAATCTACATGCAGGACTACAATTAGCAAAATAAAGTCTGAATCTTGTCAAAGAAATCTGAGCAAATTGGAATGAAACAAAACCTTGGTTCGAAACAGTACTCAGATTTCTTGGGAAATATTCCCAACGTACAGGGAAAATCGTCAGCCATTTTGGCAAAAATCAATTTATAATAAAATTTCTTTTATGGGATTCAGTCCGTTAACCTTGTCCAGGTCCGAACAGTATCACGACAGTGCCAAGAGCACGACTTTCATAGAAGTAAAAGTTTGATCAATTTAAGTTAGTTTCGAAAGAAACTCATTGTCATTCAGTATAAAATTCAAAGCTGGAATGAAATACTCTCTGTGCGTTAGGATTCAAATCAGCAACCAATTTTACAATAATTAATATTCAATAAGCGTTGTCTAGCAAACTATTGTCAGAAATTTCTATGGACTAACATAAAAGATCAAGTAGAATTTTAGTTCATTAGAAAGTCTCATTGACATCTTGATGAATCATACTGAAAACGTCAATGGATTATCTCCACATTTCCAGGGTATTCTTTCCCCAGAATGTTACCAAAATACATGAAACATTTCCTCATAAAACTCTGCTAAACGAAAATATATATGAAAAGGAGAAGAAGCGGTAAATGTTGGATTGCATCTTCCTCCTAACATAACCTCAAATCTTGAGAAAGCGTATTAATACATTCCTCTCACTAAATATTTGTAAAAAAAATGTATTCACTCACTAGTTTTAATAAAGATTTCGCTTATTACTCACCGGGTGCTGCGTGTGATGATACCAGTGATGATTCCAAGACCGTCGTCCAGTGAGACCTCTGCCCGGCCGAATGAAATCGCCATTACAGCTCCAAGCACCTGGTGAGATAAATAAATTTATTGTCAAAAAGATTGACTACACGGAGGACAATAAATTATTTTAAACCCCAGAAAGAGGCAAGGGTCCATTTCACGAATTCCGAACAAGAGCTCAAGGGCAATGGTGAATTTTAACATTAATACTCCCAAGGCGAAATAACGGTAACCTAAGATGAACAAAATAACTACGCTCCCCACATACCTACAAAATAATCAACTTAGGTCGTGTTATGCGTGGGCGACAAACTCATGCGACACAGCGCGACAACTTCAAGCGACAAGATTCAAACAAACTTGTAGTTACGAGACTGTCCTGCATGAGCGACAGCGTCAGTGTAGTGCTATAAGCGCGACTTTCGACGACGCTTGAACTACAAAGCTTGAAAACAACGTCGTACTACAACGTCATGACTCAAGACACTCTGAATTCTTCTTCTAATACTGAGCAGTACAACATTTTTGTTGTAAAAAATCGCAAACTTCACCTTCGAAATCGCGTTTTAAAGCACAAAAATGCAAAAGATAAATATGTATTAAAGTTCCCGATTTTTTACAACAAAAATATTGTATTTCTCAGTATTAGAAGAAGAATTCAGAGTGTCTTGAGTCATGACGTTGTAGTACGACGTGAAAAGAGAACGATGTAAAAACGAAATGATACGGGTCTTCGGTCATCTGCTCAGCCAATGTCGTGTCTTATAAATTGGAAATAGTTTTATGAATTTGCTAATTGTAAGAACTTTTTGTGGTGCGAGCCCCCTTGTGTTACGGGCCTACGTAGTCTTAAATCCGTTTGTAGCCTATGTAGTCCTAAATCCGCTTGTAGCCTATGTAGCGTATGTAGCTTAAATCAGCTTCTTCATGGATATATTTATTTCGTGTACCCACACCCGGAAACGATATGTGATAACTGCGGCAAGATGAAAACAGCAAAGAGCCAGAATGTCTTAGGTCTTCCGGAATATAATCCTGGTGCTCAGTTAGGAAAAGCGGGCGGGAGGTTTAGCTGCCAATACCCGTGCAATCATAATAGGAGATCCCAGATTCGTTTCGCCGTTCGAGACCGTGTTCATCTGCAGTTACCACCACAAAGAAATGTTGTGGGGAAAAAAATCTAATTTATGTACTTACATTACTCGTCTTACAAGGGAGCTTTCATCAAGCGCAGGTCCAAAATGGTCCTGATTCTTTTAACACTAAACCATATTTACTTTCATTAAGAGCTGTCAAAATATTGGAGACGATGACACACTGGAAGACACAGATAATAATTTCGAAAAGCCGATTCCTTTCGCGGGGCGATGAGCAATTTTTGTGGATCTTGTACAACCCTGAACTATCAAGCGGACGAACAGCGTTAGCCAAATCACTTGCCTCAGCGTTTGATCCATTCAAAGAAGAAAAGCAAAACTTTCTGTACTATTACGCCAAAGACTGTTTAACGTCTGTTTAATTAAGATTTTCAAAAATTTCAGAAAGAAATAATATAAAGTATGTAATTTCAAAAGAAACCTACAAGGTAAACCATCATTCTTTATTCACTCGAAATTCTTGACGTTTACCAAGCGAACGATCATCAGAGCTAAAATCCGAAATAAGGAAATAAGATAAATACTCTCTATTCTCTAAGTTTATGTTTTTATGAGTCAACAACCTTGTCAACGAATATCACAATTATTTAGATACTCATTTCAATACTGTATTACCATTTATTTAGTGAATGAATGTTGAAATACTATTCAAAATGTTATTTAGTTTTTATTTCTTCATTCACTTGCAGTTTCATGAAATAAACTAAAGTTTTCTCAACTTTAATAATTTCAAGCTGGAGTACAAATAATTTGAAAACTCGAAGTATCAATCCTTTCAGTGCAGAATAATTAGAGACTATTAATATATATTAAAGCAAACAATTTTATGATATAGTGTTAATACATATTAGAAAAGTTCGTTTTTCTTTTGCTTACCTCACTGTCTATATTGCAGGAAAATGACAATGACACTTTGAAAATTATATAATAAAAAGAATGTTTCGATATTTTAATACCAAAAGCAAAGTAATAAAAAATAAAAATTTGAAATAAAGGTGTGAAAGACCCTTAATTATAAAGCGATAGATATAAATATATTCTTCTGTATCGGAGAAGTATATTGAGGTGGTATCGCGTACGCAATGCGAAACGTACGGCAGCAGTCGGTGACCTTCATTCACTGCAGCGACTGTTTCGGCCTTTAGAGGAGACTTTTGTCTTTCGTCGTGATTGTCCAGTGTAAGCAGTAAAGCAAAGAAGACGTGAAACATTGGCAAAAGTCTCGATTTAAAAAAAAAATCTTCCAGAACACCAACACGTCACTACTATTTTAAATGACATACAAGTAGTCAATAATAATAAATAATAATAATAATAATAAATTTATTGTCAAACAAAACAATACAAACTGCGTATGACCACGTGGAGGACAATAAACTAATTTACTTTCCGGAAGCAAGCAAGCGACCATCCCATCAATTCCGATCAAGGGTCCTAAGGCAGAGGCGGATTCAAGAATTTCAGCATGAGTTCCTAGATAAGATAAAAAGTTAGCTGCGAGTTATAATACTAATAGAATGTCAAAATGTTTGTAATTTAACGCAAAAAAATTACATGTACAAATTATTATCGAACTATAAATTATTCTCAGTATAGTCTTTAAAAATCGTAAGAATTGAAATAACACTAAATTCACGATGTATTGTTACAATAAACATGCCCTTAGACAAAGCCTAGAAAACCTGTTTAAGAAATCCGCCTCTACCCGAAGGAAAAACGAAGAAAAACCCGGACCAGGATGGGGATTCAGTATTTTTAAAAACAGGACCACGTTCGACCTGCGCTTGTTGAAAATTCGCATGCTAGACTACGGGAAATGAGGGAGAGAGAAATGTTAATTCAAATTAGTGAATCTCTTCGGGTGAACACTTAATGAAAAGAAGCGAAACTTCACTGGCACTCACCAAACTGTAAGAGAATCAGCGCAGACACGAAATTCAGACCCATTTTCGATGTTGTAAATCTGCACAACCCTACGTCTGTTTCCAGCGCTCAGCGTCGTCTGCACCTGAGGCGTTTTCGAAACGTAATTAGGGAACGAGCCACATCCTGCAACCTTCATTTCCACATCCGCTACTCAGATCAAAGTTACTCCTTTCAATCCGTCGGCATTATCTCAAGGCTGATTAAAATACTTATTAAAATCTCCGGATCACACTCGTGTAAGTTGCTTGACTTTTAATTGATTTTGGGTTGTGTGAAGTTAATGAATTTGTTCTACTACGGATGACTGTGACAAGCATGTAAAGCTACTATTTCTTCCACATCAGATTGGGTTTCATTTATATTAAAATAAAATAAATTTTTATTTGAGTTAACATGTTGAATTATAAATTTAAATTATGGCTGAATTGAAATGCAATCACAAGTAATTAAATTGTAATTACTTTTTACTTACCCAACTTATCTAGGAAGCAGCTCCATATATTTATGCGATTCACAGTATATTTTGAATTGAATGTGTTCGATAATGTTCTTATCTTGTGGAATTTTTTTAAATTTTTTTGAAACTCTGGGAGGCGCATTTGGATAAACCGACCAACACTTCTTTTGCACAACAATGGCGTAACTAGCACCTTGTACACCCGAACAGGGTGAGGAGTCCTCCAGTCTCATGGAGCCCCGTACTTCTGGAAGCTATAGGGAACCTTCATGGTTTTTAAGAAAAAAAATTATTATTCAAACAAGAGATTTTGGTTATTAAATTTTTTTACGTAATCTAGCCATAATTAATCAACGTACTCTTCTTCATAGTTTCAATTTTTACTTATTGATCATCTTACGTTATCGGCCAGATTCCCGGATGTGTATACAGTTCTCATGCTACTTTAACTATATGCCAATTACAGTTGCGACAGCGGAACAGTCACTTTCGAAGCTAAAGCTCGTCAAATATTACATGAGAAATTCAAGACAAATTAAGCGGATTAAGTGTTTTATCCATCGAATATGTGGGAACAAATGATTTAAATAGCATATTACGTCAGTTAGTTAAAACATTTTCTCAAACGAAAGTACGTCATATGAAAATATAAATCATTCATCGGGTTTTTTGTACAATTACCACATGTAATATATGTGGTATGTAAATCTTATTTAATAAAATTACTGAGCAGTTAATAAGATTTGCAATTTTTACTTTAAAATTGCATTACTTTACATTAAATATATTTCTAAATTTAACTATATAACACTACCGTCACTAAGAAGCCGTGAACTACATTTTACCGGGGACCCGGACTTGGGTAGGTACGCCACTGTAAGAGAAGTCAAGGAATTGGGCGAAATTTCTTTCTTTCTGTACTGAACGACATTACCAGCAAATGGTAAAGTCAGACGATAAATTACTCTGAGGA